>BMAO01017912.1:0-17101 GCA_019973975.1 Trichonephila clavata
CTGATTTTTGTATCAGTGAGGTAGAAGTTGGATCCGCACAACTTTGTGATAAATTGACGATTTTTCAAAATTTGGCGGACCAGTGGCCCGATTCAACAATTTCACCAAAATCCCAATATTTGATGCATTATATTAAAATACTTTTTTTCCCCTTCAAAATTCATTGTTCTCATTTTTAATTTAATAGCTTGCAAACTTTCAAATGCATATTTTTTTCATTGCTGCCGGTCTTTTTTACCTAAGTTCTGTAATTAAAATAGATATTTTCTAGAGTTTGATGAACAACATTTCAAAAGTACCAAGAGAGTAGAATTTATATGACCAACACATGTTGAACAGTAATCACACATAAATTATTATATTTATTACTTTTATTTCATTAAATCACAATGTTTTCAGGATTTCCTTGATTGCTTAAAATAATTTACTCTGAAACAAAGTTTTTATTGTATTCATTTTTTTAGTATGAGAAAATAATCATAGAAAGTTTAATAAGGGGCTTTACATAATAATTATTTGTATGGTAAAACAAATTTAAAGTTTTTTAAATTTTTGGTTTCAATTTTGTAATATATTTTTGACTCTTGAGCTTATGGGCCTCAAACCTTTTACCGCCAGGGGCCTCCAACTACTTTAATCAGCCTCTGCATTTTTTTATGACAAAAAGCAGACAAGGCAATTTTTCCTGAAATTGTCTCAGATTCAAATGAAGGGCCACTAAAATGTCTTCAACAGGCCACAGGTTGAAGACCCCCTACTCTATAGCAGTCTCTTCACCATTATACTGAAGTCTTTGAAGAAACTAAACCAACACTTTAACTATTTGCTTTAAGTAACCATAGCTACTGAGCTAATAAAATCTTAGAAAAGCTAACATTTTGAATCACTTTGAAACTAAAATTATTTTTCAGAAAAACCCATAATATAAAAACTGGTCTACTTGTCGATCTTATTACAAATTACACAGAATAGCTTGCTTTTTTAAACTAATAAATCTTTCTTTAATTTCAGTATTCAATAAGTATTTTTTCACGCTATATGTTTAATAAAAGGCTGAATTTAACTGTTAAATAATTCGACAATCATGAACATATTTTTAAGAATGTAACAACTAATGTCATATTTTAAGCTGAATCATTTCTCTCATATAACACATCAAAATATACTTTTCATACCTGAGGACGTCGAGAAATGGCTGTAGCTATCTCATTTCGAACCTCTTCTAAATTTCTTCTTATTGAAATTTGAGGTTCCGACATCTTTAACCACAGCAAATGTGTTTTATCCTGTTTTACACATTCATTTATAAATTAATTTATGAAAGGTGAGTGAGAGTGTGTTTATAGAAAACAAACGAAAAAGCAATACAAGGGCTATGGACAACGAACCTCGTGTAATTTACGATGGATGTGAGCGACTGAAGTTACTGTATTCTCAGGGCCGATCCTAGCTAAAGCCAATAGCGACAGGAAAAATCCTGTTAAAGTAACTGAAATCACCAGGGGGCGCTGACATCGTGAGGGACAGGGAAAATTACCCTCAGTTGAAAAAGGGAAAATTTTTGAATATTGTTTTTCACATGTTAGTAGTGGGTGTGACCGTGTTTGAGAAAAGCAAATTTTCTTTGGCTGGCGGTATGTATTTTATAAGCAAGATGAATGTTTTTACACTAACTAGGATGGTTGAAAATTATGGATTTATTGCAAGCATTGGTACATTACATAGAAGCACTTGCATAGGATAATATTTTCTTTTATGAAAATATAAATGCTAGAAATTTAAAATTTTATATCAACACTAATTACAATGTTTAAAAAGGACAGTATATCGAGTTTTATGCTATTAACTGTTACATATGGTAATTTATTTAGTTTTTAAGCAATTAGAAGAGCTTTAAATGCAACTTTGATGAAATACTTTTTAGCTAATTACTTTTAAAACCTTTGTTCTGTTATAGAAACTTCTGTGAAAATCACCTGAAGAAGTATTTATTGGTAATGAATTTACACACACCTTTTTTTTTTTACCAATTTTGTATGAAAATGAAAAAATATTCCAAAAATGCTTGAAGTACTTAAAAATTCTCTTTTAAAATCAATAGAACTAAATACTATTTCAAACCTCATAAACATGATAAAATTGAATTTAATCATCCAAAAAATCAATTATTTAGAAAATTATGAAACACAAACTTTTTTAAAAACTATTAGAAACCTTGTTCTATCAAGAAATATCAAGTTATATTCCTTTTATTCGCATCACTACTGTGTTCTACGCGAGGATTCTTCCGGTCCGATTCAACGATCTAGGATTCTTCCTGTTCAAATCCCTTTTTCCCCTATCCAAAAATCCCTATCTTTTAGGATTTTTCCTGTCTCCAACGCTATGTTTTTTCAACTGAGGGTAATTTTCCCTGTCCCTCACGATGTCAGCGCCCCCTGGTGATTTCAGTTACTTTAACAGGATTTTTCCTGTCGCTATTGGCTTTAGTTGAAAAAGGGAAAATTTTTGAATATTGTTTTTCACATGTTAGTAGTGGGTGTGACCGTGTTTGAGAAAAGCAAATTTTCTTTGGCTGGCGGTATGTATTTTCCCCCTCATTATTTAACGATTATTATTGAACATCAACATTGTTTTAAAAACTAATTCCGTATTGTTTTTTACTAAAGAATAATGAATCACTTTTTAAAAATAAAAACCACGTGTTTTCTTTGAGGCTATGGATGAATTCAGATCGATTTCTCTTTTGCTTATCGAAAATGCAATTTAAAATATATTTTGATTAAATAGGAACTGATTTTAGTGTCAAACATACAGTAATCTAAAATCAATGCAATGCAATTTAAAATATATTTTACTCAAATAACTAATTGATTTTAGTGTCAAACATGCAGTAATCTATTATTAAGAAAATTTAATCCATAAAAATAATAATTTTGTTTTATCTTTTTTCAGCAATAAAGGACAGTTGGCGGAATTTTTTGTGGGTATCGAAAATGAACACTTTTTTTTGCATAAATTTGTGTGCATTATCATTATCAGTTTTTCTTTTTAGTCTATATTCCTTGAAAATTTTAACTATGGGTAGTTTTAGGTGTGTTGGATGTGATAAGACCTTTTCTACAGTTTCAAACTTATACCGACATGCAAAATTGATTCATAAGGTAAGTATAAATAAACAGGTAAGATGTAATATTTGTAGTGTAGAACTAATTTCTAAAAAAGCATTGGAGGATCATGTTGATTTAGCGCATAATATCACAAAAGAAAAGGATACGCATAATTTTAACACTTAAGAAGATTTCAAGTTATGCAAAGAAACAATTGAAAAACAAACTACTTCGTTGTATGTTAAGAATACTGGAAGTAAATCTGATAAAACAGGTGGAACAATAGCCTACTTTTACTGTCATCGCAATGGTTACTATAATACTGCGGGTGATAAGAAGAGAAATATGAAAATGGCGGGTAGCAATAAGATTAATGGAAATTGCCCTTCAAAGATGAAAGTGTATGAAGACATTGAAAGTAAAGTGACTGTGGAGTTCACAAAAACCCATGTAGGACATGGGATAAATTTGGGGCGGATGAAAATAACAAGAGAAGAAAAAGAAGATATAGCGAGAAAACTTGAAAATAAAATCCCAATCGAAGCTATCTTGGATGATATTAGAAATTCGGTGAATGAGAAACTGGAAAGAATTCATTTGATAACACGGCAAGATATAAAAAATATAAAAGTAGAATACAACGTAAGCTCTGATGGTATTTTGGATACAAATGATGTAGTGAGCGTAACCAAGTGGGTTTTGAAGGCCTGAGAAACAGAGAAGATTCTCCTGTAGTTCTCTTCAAGGACCAGAACATTTTCGATGAGGATTTATACCCTGGTATGAAAGCAGAAGATTTTCTGCTTGTAATTATGAATGCTTCGCAGAAAGATATGTTAAAATTTTATCGAAATGATACCATATGCTTGGACTTCACACACGGAATGAATGCATATGGGTTTGATTTAGCCACATTGTTAGTTTTGGATGATAAGAGAGAGGGATTTCCAGCAGCATTCATTTTAAGCAATCGACAAGATTCTACAGCATTAAAACTGGCATTTGCGGCTATTAAGGAACATACATGTATTGCTCCAAAAGTTTTGATGACGGACGATAAGGAATCTTTTTTTAATGCCTGGAAGACTGTTTTTGGTATTCCTGAGAAAAGACTATTGTGTACATGGCATGTGGATAGAAGTTGGAGACGTAGTATTTCCAGATTAATAACGAAGAAGGAAATTCAAGTTGAAGCTTACAAGATTGTTCAAAGTCTTTTAGTAGAAACAGATGAAGCAGTATTTGATATCATGTTAAAAGAAGCACTGAAGATGTTTGATGAAAAGGAAGATATGAAAGAATTTAAAAGATATTTTGAACAAACATATAGCAAGCGAAGTGAAGTATGGGCCTATTGCCACAGGAAGTGGTATGGAATAAATACCAATATGCATATTGAAAGTATGCATAGGACGATTAAGTATGTGTACCTCTAAGGGAAAAAAGTGAAGCGACTCGATAAAGCATTATTTAGTCTAATGAAATTTGTAAGAGATCGAGTATTTGATCGACTTATTTCTTTGGAGAAAGGTAAGGTATCGTCAAAAATAGCTCAGCTGAGGAAAAGGCATAAAGTTGGCCAAAGTTTAACCAGCTTATGCATTCAAAACAATGAAGAAGAATGGTCAGTTTGCTCTACAAAAGGTAAGGACATATATATTATTAAAAAAAAAATGTTACATGCTCTAAAGAATGCATTTTGATGTGTAGGGAATGCAACCACTGTTTGCATAATTTTACATGTACTTGCATTGATAATGCAGTTCAGTGGAATATGTGCAAACATATCCATTTTATTTGCAGCAAAAATTTAAACGAAGAAAGACTTTCCAGACATTTACATTTAACAGATGAAGAGATGATTACTTGCGAAGATCGTAAAATTTTGTAAAAAGAAGCGCATGTGGATAATTTGAAGGCCACATCTACAAGGACAGAAATTTCCAAGGAAGAATTTAAGAAAGAATGCATGCAACTAGTAGATAAAGCATCCCCAGAACATTATGGTAGTATTTTAAGTTTTCTAAGAAATGCTGTTGATTCATCACAGTTATTCCCTACACCAAATCAAGAAATTGCATCGAAAAACATGAATATGGAGCCACCAAATAAAAAGATTAAAGACTCAGAGATATGTTTCAACAAAAAAGAAGACTTCTCGAAAAACCTCAACTATAATTGAAAAAACCTACACATGAAGAATGTCAACAAGTCTGGTTTTGACAGCAAAATCAGTTTAAAATGTTAATTTTCGATTTTAACGTTATTTTTTTTTTTCAGATATGCATGTGCAATATTTGTATTTTTTTAGGTGTTTTTAGATCATAGTGCAATGCTGGTTAACTAGGAGTTTAATAATTCCTAATGATTTATGTGTAAGTGCAATGCATGCATGTTCCTCTTTATTTTAGGCAGTTTTAGATATAGAGTTCCTGATTCACAAGTAGGCATTTAAAAAATTTTCTGGCAAATATGTAATGTGCAATATATATGTTCCTTTTTACTGTAGGTTTGCTGTATATAAAAACTCCAGGTTTACAATGTTTCTACTAGTTGATTTAAATAAAAAAAAAAGGATACATTTGAACTTTTGCAAATGGATAACTGTATAAAAATGAGCTGGTTATATACATTAAATTTAAAGTCTCAATAGTAATGATATTGTAACAACTTAAAGATTTCTTAACTGAAAAAAAACTCATATCTTATTTGAAATCACTTTCCCGTTAAAATAATTGTCATAGTTAATTCATTCATGTTTAATTCTAAATATTGCAGGTGATTTACAAACAAAAACTTAATTACTTTTTTTCAGAAGTTAATTTTGTTCCCTATCCTAAAGATATCCATTTGTAGAGGCTTAACTGTATTCGCTTCTCTGTGGCTGCTACCTTGACGTGGTAGAGAAGCTTAAATATCATTTGAAATTTCAAATGGTATAACTAAAAGCAGTCTCAAATTGAATTATTCATAATAAAATTTCAGTTTAGGAAAACTAAAATACACATTCTGTATTTTAATGTATTGCTCTTTATATCTAGAAAGAAGTATACTTCATTTATAATTCAAATACATCACATATGTGTAGTTGTAGCAAAAAGAGAAATCTAAATAAAATTTCTATAATTATTCTAAGTACTTTTTTTTTGTCTCAAACTACTTGATCATTATCAAATAAGTCTGAGTTAAGCATCTTCTGAATTATGTAAATATGGCCTAACACAAAATGTAAACATAGATATATGACATTAGAAGTAGGGTTAGTTATCACTCAAAAAGTTTAATTAATGTTGGTTCACACTTACTTCTGAATTCTATTAAAGCAAGAACTAAGTCAAAAGAATGCATGTAAATAAAAATAATTCTGAATAAAACTATAGTGTAATACCAAAAACTTCAAACACACAAAATGCATCCATCAATCATTGATTGTTAAGTTATTTTTTAATCTTTTTAATAATATTTATTATGTAATGATTTTAAAGAAAAAAAATTTAAATAACTTTTAAAAAGAAATTAACATTTTAGATGTAAAAAAAATTACTGTGTTGCGCTGTCATTTATACTATTTTGTTGATGCTGATATCACTTATAATTTCCAATTTTTAGAGTAATAAAAATCAGAGTTAACAGACTTAATTATAATTTTTTTGTTTCTCTTTTCAGGAAAACATTAGTTAATCTTCTATAATAATTTATTTTATATTGATCTTGCATTAATCTCTATCTTTGTAAAGTGTCATTATTTCTGGTGTGTTACTGTCTTATTTGTATCTGTAATTTAATGAATAGTATCTTTTTATGGAACCATGAATTGTGTGTGCATCAAACCTAATGACGTTAAAGGAGCAAAACATTTGATTTCCAAAATGAATTTCTTTTATACCAAAATCTTGTTTCTAGTTATAGTTAAATTTGAATAAAAAAAGGATCTATACCTTTATGTGATGCAATTTTGATCATATTTCACTTTTTGTGTACACGTGTTTTGCTTTTATCCTGGTTTCCTCTACTGCATATTTACACCTTGGAAGTTCAAAAACCTGCCTTACATTTTTAAGTATTATTATGGGGAATATTTAAATAAAAGGGAGGGGGGAGTGTAAATTACTGCAAGGTAATAAATTTAATACTATGTATATTAAAGATAAGTAATACAACGTATATATAAAATGTATGTAAATATCTTGTTTAGAACTTTCAAATGAGAAAATGTATTAATTTTACTATTACAAGATAAGTGGCATAGTTTGTAAAAGATATATTTGGAAAACTAGTGATAGAAGCCTAAAACTAATGTTATCTTGTACAACTTTATACCGAATACAGCAAATTGAAAGGTTAATAATTATATATAAATGTCTGAATGTAATTTTTTTGTACCTTAGATATTAATTTGAATGTAAGAATATGTGAAAATAGTTATTGTGTTACAGCTACTTTGTTGGAAATTTCAAACCGAACAAAATAAGGATTATATACATTCCTTAATTTTTTCCCCTTCAGATTACTCTTTTAATTCACTTATTTGTGTTTTATAATAAGAATTTTGTTTGGTTGAGATACTAGCTGATGTTTTTTATAAGGCTAAATGTACTTATAATTTTAGTCTTTTTGAGAATATTTGTTAGTGACTTTTCAATGGTACATCATTGCATTTATATAATTGTTTTTATTACTATTTGTTTTAATTGAACTAATATTGTGGATGAGAAATTGTTAATTATATATGTGTGTGTATATATATATAGTGTTGAAATTTTGTTCAAAATAAAAATTTTCTTTTGTATGTGGAGTTTTTCAATTGACTGAATTGCATTACACAAATAACTGTAATTAATACATTGTGGAATAAACTTTTAATACATGCTTTCATGTGAATTATTCATGAAAATTGTTCAGGTTACCATAACTTTAAAAATAAATACAAAATTGAATGTGAAGTTATTAAGAAATAAAAATATAGATTATATTTAAAATCATACAGAAGTAATACAAATTACTGATTACAAATCATTCAGTGATATTTTTTACTCTATATCAAAGCTAATATATTATTTTCAGGTACAGAAATCAGGTAGCCAAATTTTCCAATCAAGCATTGATAATTTGATTTCTTTTAAGTACTTCATTTGTGTGTTAAACCAAAATTGCACAAATTATTAATAAACCATATGTTTTTTCTATTATTTATTTTAAATAATTATAATTAGGTTAGATATTAGTACAATTATTTACATTAAATTTCCATCGGGAGAAATATTTTAAATTGGCATTGAACATGAAACTGAGAAAAGTATAAATGTTTTTTAACTTTAAATAGTTACTCTCTTTAGATACTAATCTCAGCTACTTTTCATTGTACTTTGGGAAGAAATTTAATATCTTTAATTTATTTATTCATTTGAAGACAAGTAATTCATCCCATGAAAATCCAATAATTCTTTTACAAGAACTGAATCTTCTTAATTTCATATAAAAAATATGTTTTATAAGTACAACCCAAGAAAACAGAATACACAATTTTTAACTTCAAACTTACTGGGGAAAGAAAATTTCTCAAATATAGTTTTATGTAAATTTCTAGAAATACATCATTAGGATCTTATACAACCTACTTTCCTAGAGAAATATTCTTCAATAAACATTTTAGACTAGTATTGAAGGAAGTTAAGACTGTAAATTACATTTTAAAACGAGATTGCTTGCTTTATATACTGACTAAATGCCTTTTTTGGGGGAAAAAACTTGTCTTTAACTTATTTATTCATTTAAAGGCTCTAATAATTTACCTCCTAAAACTTCAAAAGAAATGCTTTAAAATAATAAACCATCTTAATTAAACAAAAATGTATATAAAAAAAATTTAATTTTATATTTTAAGTAAATAAATCCTCTCCAAAAAACAAAAATATATATAATTTCCTACGCATTGAAAAATACATATTTCTCAAATGTAAATTTTCTGCAAGAATATATCTTCATTAGAATCTTGCAGTACCTACTCTCCAGTATTATTCTTCCTGTTATTCCGTTTTTATAAGCAAGATGAATGTTTTTACACTAACTAGGATGGTTGAAAATTATGGATTTATTGCAAGCATTGGTACATTACATAGAAGCACTTGCATAGGATAATATTTTCTTTTATGAAAATATAAATGCTAGAAATTTAAAATTTTATATCAACACTAATTACAATGTTTAAAAAGGACAGTATATCGAGTTTTATGCTATTAACTGTTACATATGGTAATTTATTTAGTTTTTAAGCAATTAGAAGAGCTTTAAATGCAACTTTGATGAAATACTTTTTAGCTAATTACTTTTAAAACCTTTGTTCTGTTATAGAAACTTCTGTGAAAATCACCTGAAGAAGTATTTATTGGTAATGAATTTACACACACCTTTTTTTTTTTACCAATTTTGTATGAAAATGAAAAAATATTCCAAAAATGCTTGAAGTACTTAAAAATTCTCTTTTAAAATCAATAGAACTAAATACTATTTCAAACCTCATAAACATGATAAAATTGAATTTAATCATCCAAAAAATCAATTATTTAGAAAATTATGAAACACAAACTTTTTTAAAAACTATTAGAAACCTTGTTCTATCAAGAAATATCAAGTTATATTCCTTTTATTCGCATCACTACTGTGTTCTACGCGAGGATTCTTCCGGTCCGATTCAACGATCTAGGATTCTTCCTGTTCAAATCCCTTTTTCCCCTATCCAAAAATCCCTATCTTTTAGGATTTTTCCTGTCTCCAACGCTATGTGATCCTAGCAGGTGTGCAGAGCGTGCACCGCACGCGGTGAGTGAGTGACTTTGGGGGGGGGGGGTTTGGCGCAAGAGCCAGTTGTGGCTATACTGCGCCAAACATTTGTTAGAAAATGAAACATTTTTAATGTGTACAAGAAAAGTTAAAACATCAATTTAAAAATGAAATTCATAATTTAAAAACTTATTAAAATTGGTCGGGTATCCCCACCAAGTCAGATAAGGTCTAAACCGATTAATGAAAAGAAAATCAAAAACAATTGCATTTAAACAATAGTTATAAAAATTGCTTATAATTGTTAAATGTAATGACTTAATATTGAATGATAACATGGTTTTGTTGTTATGCCAATAGATGGTGCCTGTATCTCTCATTTGTATTTATAGTTTTGGAACTACTTTGATATCCCGGGGCAAGACGCCAAGCGCTGCTTGGCGTGATCAAGATCACACCAAACAGGGGTTGTTGTCGCTGGAACGGAATCCAAGATGGCGTCGTCCGTTTCTTAATCGGGATCCAAATGAATGTAGAAAAAAAATGGATGTGCGACGATAGTTTATTTTGCGAAAAAATAACTATTTGATTAATATAGAATATTACTTACTTTTCTGGGTGTGGAGAACAGTATCCGAAGTGATGAATACCAGGATTTTTTTTTTAAACAGGAATATGAGAAGTCTGATAGATAAAAGGAACAAACAAGGCCGGACGTGTAATGCGCAAATTCGTTGGCAGCACTTATTCCTACTTTTTACAGCCTTGGAATTCAAATTCCTCTGTTTTGGGGTTCCTATATTTGGCTCTCTATGAATTATTGGCTACTTTCAACATAATTAGAAAAAAAAGTGCAATGTATTGTATTTTTTGGATATGCTGTGTTGAGTGTGTGTTTCAGTATGTGTGTATCTAATAACCTATTATAAATATTGTGCGTTTATTGTTTATAACTTTACTACTGAACAATTTCAATGTTTTTTTCAATTTTTGTTTGAATTTTAAGATATAAATATGTTTTCATTGTTTATTTGTTGTATACAAGTTCACACACATTAGAAATATGGTATGTTTATAAAATAAGAATTAAGATTAAATTTTTAAAAATATTAAGTGAAACTGGAAAAACAAATGTAGAACTGTAACTGTATTGTAGACTTAAAATAGAAGAGTAAAATATTTTAGTTTATTGATATATTTTTGATTATTTGCAATTTTTAGTAAATTTTTATTAATCCTTATAACATTTGAATCATTTTTAGCAAATTTTTTCTAAACAGACACTTGAGGATTATTCTTACAAAATCCTTTTAACTTTTGCAGCTGAAATTAAATCATATTTTCATTTAGAGCAATATTCTTATGTATATATATAGTATAATAAAATGAAAAAAAAATAATAAGACAAAATTATACTACCCACAAAGCTAAATGATAGAAAACAGATTCTAAGAAACATAACTAAAAAAATATTGATATATAATATAATAATTATATATGTATATTATTCATAAAGAAAGAAAATTGTGTTTTATATTTATCTATATCATATTGACTGTTATAAAATGGTAGGAATTAGATGCATTGCCTTTTAAATACTGTTTAGAATTAAAATTATTTTCAGCTTATGCTAAACAAAAATTGACTTGAATTCCATATAATTTTTCAGTTAAAAAACAGTCCAAAATTATGTTTATATTGTAATTTAGCTAATATATAAAGGGTATAATTTATTTTTCAGTTCTGTTCTTACTTTGCTGAAAATTCATTATAACCATTGTTCACAATAAGATTCACATTTCAGCTATGCTTAAAACGTGTGATTAAACTTAAAATTCTGTAGTATAAAACTGAAAAATTTTTTAAAAAATTATTAAAAAGCATAGTATTATAATCATTTCAATCATCAGTAGTATTGATGTACTTTTTAAAAAAAAAAATTTTAAAGTAAATTTCATGAAAGAGTATTATTATTTTTTTTTTTAGCTATATTGAGTAGAGATAATTTTAAAATAAGTTTTCAGTACTTCAAAATTAATTATTAATGGCAGGAAATTAATGATAAATTTTCAAAATACCTTAATGTATATTTTGCTTGGAACACATATTCCAGTAAAAACAAGGTTTTGATATAGGTTTTGAAAAAAAAAAATTTTTTTTTCTTACAGAATTCTTTTTTAAAAAAAATAAGATTTCTAAAAATAAGAATATATTATTATTATTACATGACAGTGGCTGTTTTCTTTCATTGAATTATAGTTTCTTGAAATAAAAATTTGAATTTGATGTATTGAGATATACAAATTAAATATTTGTTTTAAAAAATGAGATTGATTTTTCCTGAAAATTTTACTTTAATGAAAAAAAATGTATAGGTTTTTCTTCCTCCTTTTTTTTTTTTTTAATTTGGGGGTTGTTAAAAAGAAGGATTAATACATTTTTTTCTTTCTCGTGTTTAATTCCTTTAATAATTTCCTTTGAACTTGATTGTACATTATCCCAAATTTCCCGTTACTGTTCCGAATGTTCAGTGCTTGCTTCAATTTTTCACTACTCGGTTTTAGTCCCAAATTTATGGCATATATTTTTTAATTATCAATGCTACACTGTCCAGAAATGCCTTCACTTAGTCCAATAGGATGTGCCAATTTCAGAGGTAGATGGAAATATAACTGCATATTTTAATAAGAACCTGAAGTTATAATTGTTCAAATTTTTAAAACTGTCAGAGTTCCCCATTTTTTCTTCCTGGCACTAAGGCTGCAACTTAGCCAGTATTTAGCACCATGAACAATTCAGCAGCTTTTGTAACAAAACTGCCCTGACTTAAATAAGATCATAATAGAAAAAGATGCTCTGAAAAATATTCATACTTTTTATATTATGAAGGTACTTCAAAATAATTTAGAAGGGTTGCAGATTTATTATTTTTTTAAAAAATGAATACTGAATTTTAATTTGTTCTTTATATAAGTATTAAAACATATCGTTATTAAAAAATAAAACAAAAATTGTTTATTTTGGTATAAATATTTCTTGACCAACATACTACCTCACCACAGTATAACTATAATAAAATAATTTATTTGTAAAAAAAATCTATATATATATTACACACACATTTTGAACTTCAAAATCTTTGTCATCTTAATATATTGAAGCAGCTATTCATTTTGAAATGGCATTTTTGATAGGAAGGAATAATATTTGCTCACTATATATTCCTCTTAACTATTTTTATGTCAATATATATATAATTTAGTGAGGAAGTATTTGATGTTATAATTTACTGTTGTGTGTGTGTTAAGTAATTTTTTTAAAAATTGTTTCATATGTATAAAATTTCTATCAATATATGTATAAAATCTCAATAACTTGACATGCTATCTTTGTATACTTTTTATGTGGAGGATTTAATCAAATAACATTTCATTCTCCTAAATTCCACACCACCACACATTCACAACAGGAAGCTGTGATTTTTAGAATTTCAGTGTTGACTGAAATGTTATACTTCTTTGTGTATATTCAGTTTCTTTTATTTTATTTAAACAAATATGTGAATGCAGTTTTTAAATTTCTTTTTTAAAACACTACTGTCTTTCCAACTCTAACTCAGGGATTATATTTCTGAAATTTTAAAAGCATTTTAATAAATTGGGTACAATTCAGGATTAATTAGAATTTTAAAACTTATTGCTGAAGTTATTTTAAAGTTCAGATTTTAGATAATTTCCACAGCCATATACTATTTCAAATTTAATGTATTATTGAACATTCTATGCCTGGACAAATTATGCTCACAAAAGGGAAAATCACTTCCTTAGTTTACTAGAAGAAAGTGGCAAAATCATTGCTGTGTGTAACTCAGTAACTTTAAATTAAGGACATGAAAATGGATGATATTGGATTACTCCAATAATTCTCAGTCCTTTCTATTAAAAAAAAATTAATCAAAATAATGGTTGAATGTAAATTTAATTTTTCGTTCTTTTTTTTCTCTTTCACTATTTACATTTATTTCAAAGTGAATGCTTTTTCATACTTTTGATTTTTCTATCATGTGTCTATTTAAATTAACTTTTCTGATATTTTATTTGGAGGATTGCTATGAAAGAGACGAAAGTGTGGTTCTACAATATGATAATTGGATCCTCCTAGACCAGGAAAAGGGAAGGAATCTAAGGTCCACTCCTTTGAAACTTCTCACTCATCTCATGCTTCACATGAGGGGAGGGGGACGACACCGACACTCGATTTTACAACACCGACACTCGAACACAAACGCGCCTTAATTAGCTTGTTAAAAAAACATGGGAACCATTCTTCTCATTTCTTTTCCCCTGATTTATTCTTTTTGGCTAGATATTTTTAACTCCATATCTTGATTAGAACGAATATTTTAATTATATTACAACGCAAAATATATTCTTAATGTAAACGGATTAATAATTTTTTTTTTGAATTTTTGTAAAGTATTAATAACATAAAAATAGACATTTGAATCAATACTGAAAAATAATTGCTATTATGCATTTTTTCTCTCTATGCTGTACATCAAATATTATCATTATTACACTTTTATTAAGTTTTTCCGCGCAATTTATTTGTGAGAAATTTAATGAAAATATTATTGTATGAAAAATATAAGAAATTATATCGAAGTCATGCTTCTATTAGAAGTCTATTTTATAACTATTCGACGGTGTGTGAAAAAAACTTCATGTAAGATTATAGCGAGATAAAAGGTCAAAAGCAAAATGACAGAGTAGTACATATATATATTTTACATTGAAAAAATATGAATTTTTTCGTTTACTTTTTTGCTGGTTCTTTTTTAAGTTGCTTTCTTAAAAAAGGAATGTTTTTAAAATCATTAATTAAACTCATTGTTTTTAAAATTTTTACTTCCCCTTCCCCCAAAAATATATAATTTTTTAAAAAACTCGTAAGGAGGGAAGTACTTTTATACATTGTAAAATCAATTTTTGAAAACTATTTTTAAAAATTATTACAGAAGGCTAGAAATGTTTTAAAGCAAACGTAATCATATCCAACAGTAATTACGCTCTCTGCAATAAAAAATATAGATGTGAACAGAAACTAATATTATAAACAAAGTTACAAATAGATTTTTCGTTAATTTCTGATTGAATTTCGTTGGCTGGTCTCTCTCTCTCTCTCTTTTGTTTTGTTAATATCGCACTTCGAAACAAAGTGAGGGGTATAGAGTGACGAACTTCGTAATTTTAAATCATGATGAATTCAGGAGGATGACAACCTGATTTGACATTTTACTCTCCAGACTGGTCAGATTGGAAATACACTATTAATATTTTTAATTTAATATAGAGTTATATAACAGGGTCGTAGCTAGGTAACAAACCGCCGTGGTGCAACAACAACAAACAAAAAAAACACCGAGGGTCCTATTTTGATTGGACTTTATCAAGTAAAATATATTAGTAATTTAAATATACAAAGCTATTTTAACATCAGCCCTTTATCATGATCTGCAGAATATAGGAAGTTGTCGTGTTAGCCTAGTGGACAAGGTAACAGACTAGTGGCTGGTATGTCATGAGTTCGAGCCAGTACCACTGAAGACCCGCCGTGTAGGGGCAATGCACGTCAAATCTGTTGAGAGCTCAAAAATCCTCCCGTTGGTGTGGTAGTTAGGAGAGGTGATGCCAGCTCTGGCGTCGTCCTCGTCACTTGACCATGGTTCAAAATTACGAGGTTCGTCTCCAAAAGCCCTCGTCTGAACAGTGCGACGTTAATATTCACTCACGCAGAACAGAGGAAAGTAAAGCCACATACTACTTACAGGTATGTGTATGAGTTTTCCTGAGTAAACTTTAGTGAGATTACCCAGGTTCGATTTAACACGGGATAGACCAGGAAACGATACAAAAAATAAGCATGAAAATGATACAATATTATAATTATTTTTAAAAAACACCCCTGCAAAAGTGGGAGTGGGACAAAATTACATAAATCTATTTATTACAGATACGAGTTGTGGCGAAATACTCGAAGAGGAAAATAGCTTATTATGAATAATACTGTTATTAAAAAAAATTACCAAGAAGAAATAGCTTCCTGTGTAAGTTTAAGACGCATTTTTCATGAACCTGAAGCTTATTTTCAAGTAACACTTGGAAAAATGAAAAAATTGAAAAATAACATAATTTTCAATAAGTAAATTCGCAACGTCATATACACAAAGGAAAGGAAAGAGAGGCCCCTGACCACTCCCAAGGTGTTCTCTCTCAAAATTGGGGTGGAACCGAGCCAAATCGTACTGTCACCTGCATGGTACTCAAAGCTACGGCTAACGACAGGCGTATTCTCTAGCCGATGCCATGATGAATACCGTGGGCCTCGATCTGACTACGTCAGACAGGTGGCATTAGTAACAATAACAAGGAAAGGAAGGATTTTCTCTCTGAATTGTTTAAATTGTTTTTAATTTTAAGAATACTTAAATAGCAGATAAATTTAAAATTTTAGGTTTTTTTCAGAATACACAAGCATTCTTCCGTTTTCAATTTTATAAAAGAATGTAGAACTATAATGTACATCCTTCAAAAGTTATCTAGTGAAAAAGGAAGAAAGCCAATCAGTTTTTATTCTTTTTGTGTCCATACTTTTTGCTATTGAAAAAAATTGAATAATTCCATAACAAAATTTTCTTTGATGCTTTAAAGTTTGTACTTAACAGAAAAAAAAGTGAAAAATAAACTTCATATGCATTTTCAAAAATTAGCTTCAAAAATTCCCCTTCATTTTGTTACAAGTAATCGTAATCGCATACAATCAACATCATATGTACCAAATATTCACATGCACACAGAAATTTGTAAAATCAAGAGCTCCAAACAGTGTTATGCATGACAAATATTTATATCTTATTTTCGAAACATGTAATTAAAAGATTTTAAAAGTACAATTTTATGTTTTATTTAGAAATTAAAGATGCAAAATCTTACATAAAAGTTCTTAAAAATCAATGCTGAAGCACGCATAAAATACTTTGCAATAGTAAAATTCAAACATTTTAATTAATAAAACTGAACGTAAAATATGTTATACAAAATTTATAAACACATTTCTGTTAAATTATATCTAGCAAAAGTTTAAGTGAACATTTCGTATATAAATATAGATGCGATTTTTTTAAGATGAGCACTATAATTTTTCCCTTAGGA
>BMAO01017913.1:0-130580 GCA_019973975.1 Trichonephila clavata
CCGGGTCTTCTAGATGCATAGAAAATTGCAAAATTCCTTGGATACAGTTGAATTGCAATTAGTTCCTTTATTCTGAATGCAAAGTGAAAGGAACTCCATATCGTGATAAAGTCTCATCAGAACATCAATCAATTCTCTCAAAAGGAACTCCAGCATTATAATGTTACAGTTTTTCTCTAATCATTGGTTTGTGTTCTTTTAGCGAAATACAGGCACGACATTTCTTGCACCAATTACGAGTATCTACATCAGTGTGTGTTTGGTTACAGTAAAATCTTTCCCATCCCTTCGCCAAAGTTTGGCTGATACCGAAATGTCCTCTTCTAGGGCTATTATTAATTTCTTTAGAATGTCTGAAACTGTAGCTTTTGAGAGGTATGGTTTTTCCATTCTAGCAGCAGATGTTACAACTTGAACACAAATATGATAATCTCTGTCATAATATTTTCTACCTTCAAGCAATGTTTGTAGGTCTCAGGGTAAGGTCTTGACAAAAACGTCTGCTTTTCATTAGGCTGTAACCATACGGTGTTGCACTTCAAAGCCCCATTCTTCAAGCTTTTAAATTCCTTTTTGGATCCTTGAAACTGAGCAACCATTTTAGAAAAGCACATGATCAGTCTGTAAATTTTCAGTCATTGAAATGAGAATGTAAATGTTTTACTGTTTTAACTGTAACAAACAACTCTTTTCGGATTACTCACAGATGCGGAATAGCGGCTGGTGGACATGGCGGCCGCCAGGGCCCCCAGCATTAGTAGGGGTCACAGGCTTGATAGATTCTAGTGATAAATTCAACGTGCAACAAAAAGATCTTGAACCAGTATTGTTACACCGGATTTGAGGATTTCCCCAGATTTACCCGGGTAGCTGCTCTAGCCATCTTTCTTCCGTATATTTGTATTGGTGCAATCTGTACAAAATTTTCGCATGCGTTTTTTTGCATAATTTTTATTTCCAACAAACGAATACTGTTTAAATCAATGTATCAGTTTGTGGGATGAAATTGCACGTATGGTGCTCTTGGTAGGTCAATATAAGGTCGTTTAATTCTTGTTCTGGATAGCGCTGTCGTTGCAGTCCAATCAACGACATTCCAGTGTCCCATTCGTGCTCGATTGGAGAAAAGTATGGTGATCCAACAGGCCAAGGTAACAAGCTGACACTCTATAAAGCCCGTTTGAAAACAACAGGTATGAAGGTGCTCATTATCCTGTTGGAAAACACTCCTTGAATGATGTTTGTAAATGGCAGTGCTACAGTTATATTCACCAGACTGACGTATAAGTTTGCAGTTAGGGTGTGTGAATTTAACTTAGAAAGTGCTCCTGTAATCAAAAAAATTTGCTCGCGCCAGACCATAACTCTAGGTGCAACTTATATCATGCTTATGCACCTATTTGAAATTATAGCCATCTTTCAGATGTATAAACCCTGCTTACAAAACTTCTTTGATACAGCGCGATTTTTTCTTGATGGTGGAATTTTTTATTTCCATCAATGTATTTACTAATGAAGATAAATGAAACAAAATGAAGTTTATGTGATAAAAGATATGTATAGTTCAAAGCAAACTATTTCAAGCTGAATTTATGCATTAATAGCAAATAAAGATTAGTAGAAGCAGCGGCCCTGGTTGAAATCCGAGATACGATTGAGGGGGGGGGGCACAATACTGGAGGCAACTTTTCTTTTGAAACAGATGGACGAATATGACATTTCCTAATGACCATTATTCGGAATACAACACTCCAGAGAATAAATACTACTAACAAATTATTATAATAAGTTGAGAGTGAATTTTTAAAAAAGATCTAGTTTTTTTAAAATCTCTAGAAAATTTCACCCAAAATTTCATAAATGAATTTGAAAAAGTGGAACTGGGAGCAGCTGTTTTATCAGGGCTCTCGTTTGAACAGGAAACTGGACAAGCTCTCTGGCAGCAAAGAGAAAAATTATTTTTCGTGAAAGTTAAAAAGTCTCACACAGTTATGAATTTTTGGAAGAAGGAAAAATTTCGTAGTGAAACATGCGATAGGCAAGAGCAGAAATATCCCGAATAGCTGAGATCTATGAAACTGCTATAGAAAACTCTCTCTTTACTGTGTTTTTTTGACGAGGGATATAACCTGAAATTAAAAAGAAAGCTACACAAAAAAATTAAAGGAAACTTACAAAGACGATATTGAATCTTTTAATGTTGACGATATGAATTGGAACAAGAATGAAAAAGAAACAAAGATAAAATGAAACCCCCCACTAGAAATTTATCGAGTTTCAAGAGAAAATCCTAATGTAGAAATACTTTTGAAAATATTTTAAACAATATTGATATCGAATGCATCAGGGGAGAGATCTTTTTCAGATTTAAAGCGATTTAAAAATAATTTAAGAAGTACTATGGGAGAGAAAACAAATTGAACAACATGATATTATATATATAGAACAAGTTGTTTTGGACAAAATAGGTACGGCTAAAATAATTGATGAATTTTCAAAAAAGAAATCAAGAAGTAAAGTGTTGCGTAGAAAAATTTTAAGCTCTTTAGTAAGGTTTTTAATTTTTTAAAATACAGTGAAGGTTTTTCTTTAGCCATTGAGTTGTATTGCTAGCAATACATTTTATTTTGTGAATTTAAGATCGGCGAATCTTTTCACAATTTCAGTTTTGCGACACTTGAGCCCATGGGTCTCAAACTTTTTACAACTAGGGGCCTCCAACTACCTTAATCCGCTTCTAATTACGCAATTTTTTCCGGTTTCTTCCAGGTTTTCATTGTAATAGGATTGTTATACTTTCTTAATGTAGAAAACTTGAGATAGCACACAGCTTCAATTGCCTTATTACTTTAATCAATATTGAAAATGAGTTACTTGTTTGGTTGAGATACGCCAACATTGGAGCCAAGCTTAAAATTTGTTTTAAAGAACTTAATGCAACGCTACATTTATCAGTCCAAATAAAGTCCTTGTTTGTCCCTGTTAATTTGTGCAATGAGCTTGAAACTGTCAAGATATCTTTGAAATAGTGTCTATAATATGTGCAAAGACCAAAAAAAATCTAATTTAATGAAAACTTCCTGGTTGGGCCTAGCATAGTAATAAAATATCCGATTTGCAACACATAGCAAAACATCGGGTGTGGTATCGCCTAAGTTAGTTAGTTGCGGCTCTAAGTGCTTATCACGTATAATTATACTTCCCTAAAAATATCATTTCCTCGCTTTGGAGCAATTAAAAAGTGGCATTATTTTTAATTTCTACCACAGATTATGAATTTTTACAAAATGTTCTCTATTATTCCATTTACATTTTCTAAATTAGCATAAATTTTGTAAAGTTAGCCTGCGGAATTGAAATGAGCTAAACCAATGGTCTTCAAACTTTTTCGACTCACGAACTCCTAGAACTAAAAGATGTTTTCGGGGAACCCCATTACAGACACTTAGAAGAATGTATCTTGCAATAATATTTTAAGCATCAACATGTTATAGTTACTTTATATATTGTAAAAAGTATAGTATTTTTCTTAAAAAATTTTAAAATCTAATTTTGATAAAATTTACTCACATTGATAATAATAGTTTGTGATCCAAGAGTCACCTACTCATGCATTATATTTAATAATTGGAGCATGTGCTTGTATTTTTTTTACATGTACTGGCGAAGTCTAGGTCTACTGAAATTATCTGTTTCATATTCTATGTTTAATTTGTTTTTATTATTTATTTATTTGTTTATTGTAGACACTCTCGTTCAGAAAAAATTTTTCAATAAATATCTTGTTCTGAAAGGCATTAAATTTTTATAGCTGAGTGAGAAATCCTGTGCATTTTGCATGAATTTGCAAACAAAAATTTAAGGGCTTAAATTTATTTTTAAAGTCGAATCTAATATATGTCCATAAGTTGTTTCTTATCATCCATTATAAGTGTTCTTTCACAAAGAAAGAAGGTGCTTGTTAGTTTTATGTTTAGTTTGTTTTAACTATTTAGTTTTTCAAAACTTTGTTCTAACGAGTGTAAAATTATTTCATGGAATCCAGAATAGTAAACAATAGAATATTCACGATCTACTGATATAAATATAATACATTTAATGATAAATTTTAATAATATTTATATTATAATAAAATTTAAAAAGTATTACAAAATTACGCCATTATGTATAAATATAACTTTCAGCTTAAGTGGCTGGGATGCGCTTTAAAAATTTGTGATTATACAAACATCATAGAGACGTGAATCCATTTTGCGCTCTCATTTATAGTTTTACTTTCGATTTTTTTATTTCGTGGAACCCCTGGGTATGCCTCGTGGAACCCCAGGGTTCCGTAGAACACAGTTTGAAGACCACAGAGCTATACTAATCAACTTACTATTTATATGTCGTAAGAGAGAACCCATTACTTAGATTTGGTTTTTCTGGAAGAAAAGTCTAAAGAAATTCCTAATGTGCTGTTTTTGGTAGATTCTCGATGTGATAAATTTAGCTTATTTTCGACGAGTTTATTTTTAATTCCAAAGTTGAACTTGACCGATTATTCTATATGTTTTTCATTTTTTAAAAAAAGATAGTTATAATCTAAATATATGTGTGAAAGCACTATCCATTTTTTATAAATTTTTTTTAAACTTAAAAAGACTGAGTGGAGTTCGTGCGAATTGTGAACGTGAAGCAATGGACAAGACCTAAATTTACATTTCTGTCATACATGGAAGTGATGGATGATGACTGTGGAATGCGAGTTTATTTTTCATAAAGTGATTTTTTTATACTTTTTTTTAAAAAGGGAGCACAATCCTTCGTGTCTTTTGCTGAAATGCTCGAAACGCAATAAATACTTTTTCTCTAGTAGTTACTCTTATTTCCCTCTCTTTATTGAAGAATGAGATTTGCATTCCCATTGCATTTAAATTTTGTTAAAAATGGAGAAATGGTATTCATATATATTGAATGATGAAGGGTAAATGTGATATTGTTTTATAACAGATTTTTACACTTCTTTTTATCAGAGTATTATAATTATTAAAAGCTTTTATTTAACTTACAATGTATGTATGTATGTATGTATGTATGTATGTATGTATGTATGTATGTATGTATGTAATTTGTTCGGGTGGAATCTTGCAACTCAATTTTGAAGCTGATATCTTCCTCCCATTGAGCTGAAATTTTGTATACATGTTTAGTTTGGATGACAATGCATGTTTTGGCCATTTATATTCCGATATTGCAATTAATTAAAAAGATATTAATTAAAAACGTTAAACTAGTTTTGGGCGCCAACTTGGATATATCTGCATTGTTGTAATAATTTTATTGTTACAACAATGACAAAAGTTGGCGTCGAAAATCGGTTTTCAGCCAAACTGGAATTTCATAACGTTGCGCTATTGACAGTATTAATTAACTTTGTCTAAAAAATAATTACATTTCTACAACGTAAAAACAATCTAAATTCTACAACGTATGCAATTTTTTTACAAATTTCTATCTATTTCCTTGGATTTAAATTCAAAACAAAAAAGTAGAGCTATTTTTCAAGTAGATTGGTACATTGTATACCTTTCTCAACGCTGCCAAGTTAAACTGAGATGGAGTATTGAAGAAATTCTTTAAATAATTTATCTAACTTTAATCTATGAAACTCAGACAAAAAATAATTACAGAATCGGAAAGATCATTTTTTTAATGTATCTTACCCATCAAAAAGGAATCCGCTAGGAAAACAATAAGAGAAAAATATTATCTAGAAATGCAATATATTTTCGATTAAAAAAAATAATTTTACAATAAAATGAAGTAATTTTTTAAAAAAATTTCTAATTTTAAGCCTACGAGTAATTTAAATATACCTCATTTTATCACCAGTAATCTAAACACACACTACGACATGTGTCCTTAAATTTAATTACAAATAGAATCTGTTAATTTTATTTGAATTTAATTATTGATTTTTTCAAAATCAAGTTTCTAAAGATGATCTGAGCAATTAAAAAAAATAGATTCTTACGTAGAAGATATTCAATGTCCAGCAAAAAATTATCATTATTTGATAAAACTTTCTTTTTTGATTACAAAATGCGTTTTAGTCTTAAGCATTTTATTGATTAATACAAATATTTAAATGCCTTTTGAAGTTTTTAATAAACAATTAAAATTTTCTTCTAATATGTTAGAGAAATACATCCCTTATCTTCAAAATATTTCAAATAAATAATATATTCTTTAAGTTTTTCAAAAATAGTCAAAATTTTAATTAAACATTTAATAACTTTGTCATTTATGAAGATAATCTCACTAAACCTTTTTTTTCGTGTGTAGAACAATGTTAGCCAAAATCTGCATGAAGATTGAAAAAATTGCTTAAAAATTACGGATTTAAAAAAATTGTGTTTTTAGTCTAATACCATTTTGCGAGAATTAATTCAGCTAAACCAGGGATGGCGAACCAGCGTTCAATGAGTTGAACAGGCTGAGAAACCTGTCCACACACACAGCGATAACTAAAAAGTAAAAAATAAATTAAATGTAAAAAAACTTTTTTAAGAACAAGCTTTTATTTAAACGCGCTAAAAAGAATAAAATAAACTTTTCCTTTAAAACTTTTTTTACTATCAACTTATAACGTCATTACACAATTTATATGATATAAAAGCTTGTCGCGAGATTTACCTGAGGAGATAAACAAGTAAAATAAATAACTTGACCTGATTGATTTTGGTTTTTAAAAATTCAACTAAGTAAATATGAGTACTTAAATATTGCGACAAGCTTTTATATCATATAAATTGTGTAATGACGTTATAAGTTGATAGTAAAAAAAGTTTTAAAGGAAAAGTTTATTTTATTCTTTTTAGCGCGTTTAAATAAAAGCTTGTTCTTAAAAAAGTTTTTTTACATTTAATTTATTTGTAGTTAAAATACAGTGATTTTATATCCGCTTAGGAATCCAATAAAATTTTTGAAATGAATTTCTTACAAAAAAATTTTCGTTTAAAACAATTTGCTCGTATTTTAAGAGTTATTATTATTATTTAGTTATGAATTTTAACACTTAATTAAAGAATTTTTATAAAATGTCTTCGTGTTATCCTCTATAAAACCGTGAATGAAACGATGAAAGTAACTGGCAGACTTTTTTAACCAGAGAGGGCTAAATGTGTGTTATCACAATCGTAATAATGTTACTTTTAAACCAGTTACTATTGATTTTGATATGTCATAAAATTGATTTACAGGTATCTTTTTTCCCCAACTTTCTGTATTTGAAGTGAAGTATCTTTATAAGAACTAATTTCACAATTCTGCACATTAGAAATTTCCAAATAATAAATGGTATTCTCGATCAATTGTTTATTTGAAAAAAATTAAGACCCTTTGTGGGGGTTGCATTAAAAAGAAGCGTCGAAATGTCAGATAAATGTAAAATATTATTATATTTACATTTTTATAAAATTATGAAAATATTATTTTATTCCACATACACAAAAAAAATCTAAAAATATCCAAATTTTTTGTTAATTTTAAAATAAATTCTATTTATAAATTATATTGCAAAAAGATATACTGGTAAAAATATTTACTTCTTCATCACGAAGCTATACAAAATGTGACGTTAATAAAATGTACCCAAACTCTGAACAAATCAGTGCATTAGTTCAACGTAAAAGTTTCTTTTCTGCAATAACTCTGCACTGACAGGAAAACTCTTTTACGTGTCTGTGATCCAAATGAATTTAAAATCATGAATTTGCATCATTTGTCAAAGATTTATTTTTGACTTCATCAGAAAATAAGTATTCCTTTGACATTGATAAATATTCAAGCATGTTAAGGGTACATATAATAAGCAAATAATTTTGTGTTTCTAGTCTTTTATTCAAGTTTAGAAAGACAAATGTGTAAGAGTGTGGCGCCATCTATTAGGATTGATATTAACTGTCTTTCATGTAAATTTGAATATAAAGTAGAATATTGTTATATCAAATATGTTACTAAAATCAATCAGAAAAATTAAGTATTTCTTATCATTTTGCATAGCTTGTTTTTTCTTAAAAATACAATTGACTTTTGGATTTCAATGTTGAATAAATACGAAAGATATTGGTTAAGATCTGATTTTTCCTTTATGCATTATTACAGTCATTATAAATTCAATTTAATTTAATTATTGTGATTTAATAGTGATATAAAAGCGATATAAAATTTTCAAGTAAAATAGCTTTATGAAAAGTATTTATTAGAATCAAAATATATTTATTTAATATTTAATACTTTTTTAAGTAACTTTCTGCAACAGTGGTTGATATCTATTTAAATAAATTATTGCAATTATAAATAATAATTTTTCTAAGTTGATGAAATATTGATTTTATTTATTTATTTATTTTCATCATCCTTCGTAATCATCATAATCTTTTTGAGAAAAATAAGCTCGAAATTTTTAACATAAAATAATCTATCTTATTTAGGCAGCTGTAATCAAACGTCAAAATTAAATTTCTCGATATTTAAAATGTTTTTGAAAATTAAAAATTCATTTTCGTATGCTCTTCAACAAAGAAAGATGAAATCTTTTCATTATATTTTATGCAGTTCTTAAATAATTTCTGAACTAATGTCGTGCATTTATTTAAGCAGGACCTCTGATATCTCAAATCAGAACTAAAAAATTATTCTAAAGGTTCTTATGGATATATTAAAATAATATTTAAGGAATAAAAAGTTTCCCATTGATTTTGAAATACTTGAAATCCATTGTTATGCAAATTAATCGCTAACTTTTTCATTAAATAATGTCACTTATTTCTTTCGTGTACTTTGAATAATCTCATTGAAATTTTTTTTAAAGTGTTCCTTTAATTAAAAGGTTTTATATGTCAAGATTACAAGGCCAAAAAAATAAGAAAAGTCTCTATTATATTACATACATTAGCATTTTTAAACCAAAAGAAAGACTTCAAGTTTCTGAAAAGATACCTTTAGCTAAACATTGAAGCTGTCGCCTTTAATGGTAATTTTTTTAATAAATTTCAGATAGAGATTTTTCATAAATATAAAAGTTTATTGCTATTCGAATCCTAACTGACATGAAAGAAAATCATTGTCAAGAATATATTGAAACAAATTAATTTATACAATAATATCCAAAGCATTTTCATTTTTAAAAAGTGTATCTATAATTTTCCCCATCAAAAAGTGGCAACGCTAAGTTATTAAAATGTTATTTTTCATTTGTTACCATGACGACCGATTGGTGCTGGAATTCTAAAAAAAAAAGAAAATTTATTTTCTTTTTAAACAACCGAAATATTCTTTGTCGGCACATTTATATGTATTTATTTATGTATATTAAAAACAAGTTTTTGGTTTCTTTCGCTTTTTGTATTTTTTTACTTTTTAACTGCATGCCATATATATTTAATGAAAATTTTAATGTACAATATATTGTTATATTATATATATGAGTGTATTGAAAGAAAAATGATTAAAAAAAATTCGTGACATTTTTTCTTTATCTAAATGAAATAAGGTTTTGAATTCATTCTTATTCAAATATTTCGCAACCTTAAATATGTATAAATAAAATGTAAAATTATTCTTTTTATGTATTTGCTTATGTAACTATGTTAGTAAATTTAATTTCTGAATAGTTGAATTCTGTTTTTCAATAAATGGTAGAATTATAAATTATATTTTTATTTTTTTAAATTATATTTTTATTTCATTTTTCTTTTTTTGCTTCCAGTAAGTATTTCTTTATTTTTTTAAAAATAAATATATGTAGAAACGAAATGCATTCTTTAAATATTTTACTGATTTTTAAAAATGAATGTCTACAAACCACCGCTGTAGCTTTTAAGCCGATTTCGTTTTCAGTGAAACGGTTTTTTTTAAGGATAACTTCTTGTTTCGTGAAATATTTAGTTTCGACATAATTTACAATTTTTATTTAATCTGTTAATGCCTCACTAAAAGCAGCACTTGGGCTATTGGTGACGGACTTTGTCATTTGAGCAACGATCAAGAGACGAGGACGACATATGAGCTTGCTGCTTACACTCCAAAGTTTTCTCCCCACGTCATCTTGAGAAAAATGAAACTAGACAGTGTATTAGCTCTTTTTTTGCTACTATTTTGAAGCATCACTTGATAGAAACCACGCCGGTTACGAGTTCACGACTGTGCTTAGTGAGTGAGTGAATATTAACGTCCCACTGTTCAGCTACACGAGGGCTTTTGGGGACGGTCCGCGTAATTTTGAACCATGCTCAAGTGACGCGGACGACACCTGAGCTGGCACCCTCTCTCCTAACTACCACAGCACACCAACGGGAGGACGTTTGAGCTCTCGACAGATTTAACGTGCATCGCGCCCCTACACGGCGGATCTTCAGTGGTACTGGGCTCGAACTCATGACATGCTAGCCATGATCCGATGACTTGGCCACCGCGGCCACACGACTGTGCTCAGACAGATACTGCAATCGCACAATTTTTGTATTTATTCTATTTATTTCAAACTTGAAATATTATATTATTTTTCCTCTTACTGGCTGAGAGTTTTGTGAATACATTGAACTCAATAGATGAGCAAAATTGTTTTAACTAGTGCATCTTTGTGAATTTGTCGCTTCTGGTGCTTATACTGAAACTACAAAAATTATCAAAATTAAGCTTGTAAACTACATTGAAAGCCTATCTAATTAAGGGTGGGGCGTGGGATTTTCCTGTTTTGAAAATGCAATAGAACACACTTCGACTTTATTGCTTTTTTCCCGCCTATCACACAACATTGGAACTTTGAATTTACACAGTTTCAAACACAATGTCTGTTAAATGTCTCCCTCCATTATCAATACATTGATGCAGTCAATTTTGAAAACTTTGAGTCACCTTTTCAAGTATATAGACAGGGATATTGTCAATTTCGACTCGGATGTGGTTCCGTAGGTCTTCCAGGGTCTTGGAACGATCTTTGTAAACCAGTGACTTGAGACAAGTCCAATGGAAGTAATCAGGAGGGGATAAATCAGGTGAGCGCGCAGGTTAGTTTACGTACTCTCGCAGAGGGAGATCAATCGTTCGGGGAAGGCTTCTCTTAAAATACCCATGGAAACCCTGGAGGTGTGGGCTGTGACCCCTTCTTGTTGTAACCACACGTTTTCTCAATATCCCTTGATTGGAGAGCGGGTAAGAAGAATTGTTGGATCATTGTCACATACTGGTCTGAATTGACGTACAAACTTGTTCCACATTTTCAGGTGTTCTAACGCTCTTCAGAGGTCTTTTTCTTTCTTTGGAGACATTCCCCGTTGCTCGGGAGGCATCCATCCACATTGAAACACATTTCCAAACAGGAACACAAATATCCCACTCCATCTCTTCCACCGAACCCTTCCCCTCCTTACGAACATCACTGCAAAATGTTCAAAACAGAAAGTTCCCGCTTACCTATTCGATGGTTTTGCAAAATCCTCGTATTGCTTTATTTTTTATATGAAGACTTCACTAGAAGTTTGAATTTTTATTTATTATTTTTGTTATTTTAAAAATTCAGATTTAAAAATGCTGAACAATTAAAAAATATATATCATACCTGGAGTTTTTACGCATTTTAATTAAAACTCTGACCTTCCTTTATCTAAGTTAATAATATCAAGGCTTAAAACCTGAGGCAATGCGCTTGTTATGTAAACAACGAGTACATCATATTTAACTACTCTCGTGAATGTAATTTACACACGGAAGATAAAGAATATTAATGAATTTCAAAGTGCGTAAAAAATAACTTTTGTCTGTTGAGATAATGCGAGGCATGGTCAGTTATAATAAGTTTTTTCTCAATTTTCCTATTTTTTTCTGAAGCTTTGTTCTTTTTATAAATTCATGTACTGTTATCATTTTGTGTTTTTCTTTCTAGAATCTATTATGTGAAACTGTTTATCTCCATAACTAGAAAATAATTTTTTCCCCTCGTCTTTCTTGTTAACTTTTTTTATTAGAAAAACACTGTAGTCCAGATAAAAAAGGTTATTCTTTGCGCGCGCGCGCGTTGGATTACTGTACTATTGTAACAGACAGAAAAATGTATGAATTTTCAGCGTTATAATTCATACATCTGTTTATAATGAAGCGTTTTTAAAATTATTAAAATTACAAAATATTTCATAAGTATTTAATTTTTCATTTTAAAATGTACAGGAACAGGTAAAGGTTTATTTAGCAGTACGGTATAGGAGAAGAACTGCGAAACACACAGAAAAAATGGATGAACTCTGATCAAAATATGGAACGTGATAATATGTGTTCTGTTCTTTATAGGATAACGAAACTAGAATACAATATTAACGTTATGTTCTTTCATATCTGAAAAAATATTCCAGATTTGGGTCCTATTCTTTAACATTAAACAAAGACAGCCTTACTTGCATACAATGGCAATTTTCAACGGGTCTTTATTATGATGCATGGAAATAATGTATATGATTCTCTTATAAGATACTATAGATAAACAATTGATGTATATGCATTGAAGTGCCCAAAGTCATGGGACAGCAATATCCAGGAACATCTTAAGACTTCTAGCGACCCTTAGTCCCTATTCAGAAGAAGGCCCTGGGCTCCTACACAAATGTAGACCTCACCTATGACCCTTAAAACCAGACAGCATACACCATACGTTGTCAAAAACTCGTATAAACAATAATCCGAAACGAAGAAATGCGTATAACTTAAAATCGCACAAACCAGTTGGACCGACTGCCGCTTTTTGACTGAATGAGTAATGATGATATATAGTGCTCGGCAGTGGAGTAACGGAGAACATTAGGGCCACCCCTGCAAAGTCATGGTTTTGGGTCCCAAGTTGGACTTCACAAAGGGTACGTACTTGTCGTCAGTCATGTTTTGGGCCCCTTAGAGTCCTGCCCCCCTCGCCATGCGGGAGTGTTAGTTACGCCACTGGTGTTAGGCCTAGGCCTATATGGGGACGACGGTCATCACATGCGACGATTTGACATATCGTCTTAAATTCCCAGTTATTCGGAGAATACAACCGGAAATAACATTTGACCGTGGAAATTATTCGAATCGTGATCTTATTAAGGCTGAATCGTGAACGAGACGAGACTCCCATTGTGGCTAAGGCCCTGGGCCCGGGTCTAGTTGGCTCATGCTCTAAGACGTCTCTAATACTATCCAGATGGCAGTAGCATCGAGTAGGAAAGTTGAAACTAAGCAGTGCATTACAAGTGCTTTCATCTGTACTCATGTGATTCACGTGAAAAGTTTTATGATGTGATTATGGGTGAATGGTTGGTATTACCAGACTTTCAATGGGAAATACTTGGTGTAGCTAGACGAATACGGCATTCCATTTTGGAAATCAGTGGGATCCTCGATTCACTGTGTCAAGAATGTGTCCAGAATATATAATTTCAGGCATAACCTCCCATCATGGGCAATGCTGTGATCGACCGCATTTACTTAATGGCTGAAACCAATGAAGTACATGTAGAGTATTCGGTGTTACCTGGCAAGAGCAACACTGTATCAATTAGCAGCAACAGTCAATGTGGAGCGTTCTACTGATCTTCCGCCAGGACAGTGTAGTTAAATTTAGCGTTGACGACCTATGGCAGCATAAGATCGACTAGAGTGCATTTCCTTTTAACACACTATCATCTGCAGGGCCTCTGCTGCGCTTGAGAACATATCGGTTGGATTCTTGATGACAGGAAAAACGTTACATTGATCATTTGAGTCACTGTTCTAATCGTGCAGACCACACGCAGTGGCGTATTAAGACTTCTTGAAACCCTGGGCAACTACACAAATGCAGACCCCAACTATGACCCTTAAAAGTAGGTAGTACGTAGCATACATTGTCAAATACCCGTACAAACAATAATCCGAAACAAATAAATGCACATCACTTACAATCGCACAAACTGGCTCGACCGACTGCTGCCTTTAAACTGAATGAATTATGAGGGTGTATGGTGGTATAGGCCTAGGCCTATACATGGAACACGGTCATCACAAGTAGCCAGTTCATATATCGTCCACAATTTTTAGTTTTTTTGGAGAATATAGCCTGAAAAAACATTTGACCATTGACATTATTAGAATCATGATCTTATCAAAGTTGGGCTGACAACGAGACGAGGTTCCCATTATGGCAAAGGCTCGGGGCCAGTTGGTCCATGCCTTAAGATGTCCCTGACCACACGAGGTTATGTATCCCAAGTTGTTAACTAGGTATTTTGGAAAATGATAGTGGTGTCATAATGGTGAAGGTCACTGGCGTACCTAGTCCTGAGTGGGCCCTGTATCAAAATTCCTTGGAGGCCCTTTTTGGTGGACTCTCAATATTTTCCGATTTTTTTTCTTACACATTTGGGGCCCCTGAAGCTTAATACGGCTCCGTATCATTGATACGGCGGTAGATACGCCCCTGGAGAAGGTTGTTTTTACATTGCATGGACTGAGTCTTTTGGTCAAACTGAGCATATCGTTGACTAAAAATAGTTTTTTTAAGCTACTTGGCGAAGCCTTTGTAGCCGTTCAAGCACAGAAACAGCTATGAAATTTTTAAGGCTGACAGCGTGCAATGTCACCAAACCAAAATAATTCGTGATTTGCTTCTGAAACATTCTGGACGGTGACAGCGAATGACTTGGCCAAGTAGATCGTTTGACATAAATGCCATTGGCATATATGGGACATAGTTGAAAGTTAAGTCGTACACAAAATACAGCATCAATAACACTTTCGCAGTTATAGCAGTTATAGACGGCTGTACTGCAGCGTGATTGGATATTTCTTCAGGGGAATTCAACGATTTGGTGACTCATTGTCACATCGAGTAGTTGCACTTCGTCTGGCAGAAAGAAATCCCACACAATGCCACGAGGTACCCTATGACTTTTGACACTTTTTTTATGTGCTTGGGTGCAGTGGCGTAACTTACACCTCCACAACCCCCGTAGTAGAGGGGGGGGCAGGATTCTATGGGGGCCCAAAGCCTGACTGACACCAAGTACGTATTTGAGTTTGGCGCCCCAAACTGGGTGTATTACGTACATTTTATGTTTTTATAGATACTATATTATAAGATAAACTGAATTAGTGGTATAAAAAATATAAGCGTTTAAAAATTTCATATATTTGAATATGAATTAATAATTTACTTTTATACAAGATTGAATGCACTGACTCAAAACATTTATAATGGAAAGTAGTTCATCATTCAAGAGCGCTGAGTTTTTTCAAAAAAAAAAACATATTTCAGTGAATAAAATTGTATAATATCGCGACCAACTTAATCCTAATCTGCTCTAACGAGCTCTAAAGACGTAAATTTAAATATTTTTGTGCGTTTTTTTCCTTTACAATTCTATAATTTCCTTGATTTTGCAATTTGGTTTAAAACGCTGATTATTATGAGTCTTAAAAAAATTCGTTTTTAATGGACAGAATTATGAGTAAGGGTACTTTGTAAGAATTTATTTTTGGTGTGAAAAATAATAATTTGGAATAAAATGAATATTTTAAAATATTCAACGCCATGTAATTTGTTAAATTTTTAGAAGAAATATTTTACAATCCAAAAGCAGATTTCTATCATTAAATTTAAAATGAAAATAAAAAAAAATCATGTATAAACTAGGAAAAATACATTCGTTTTGATTTTTAATTAAATTTATTCCATAAATCAATTTCTCGCCATGGATTAAAAACATTTCATTTACTGTGTGATTATGAGACAATTTCCCCGTTTATCACTAACAAATCCTTTATCAGATAAACTAAAAGTCAACAAGCTATCTTAATTAAGATTAATTACACTTTTAACTTTTCAATGAATGTGATAAATCAAACAACATCCTTGTAAACAGCTCATTTTTTTCCAAGGCTTTTCTGTGCAAAAATGTCTTCAAATAATGAAACGTGTATAAATATTTCAGGAACAGTCATATTTTGTTTCACGAATAACGACACAAATAAAATTATTCTGATTTATTTTTATTTCTTAGTAAATTATTTTGTTGTTATTCTCGACAAATCTTCTTTTTCTGTTTATTAAAAATTCCTTTTCATCCATCAGACGATAAATTTTTGCTTAGATTGAGGTGATTTATTTTTAGAAATGCTGTCATTGATGTTCTTAAAGGATTTTTTAAAAAATAGTTTCGTAATTTTTTCAATATGAATTTATTTTTGTTTAAGATTTGTTCCTTCTAATCCAACTCATTATAATTTAAAGATATACTCTTTTCGTTTATTTCAAATTCAGTGCTGAAAAGAATCAAAATTTAATTATTGACGAAAAATGCACACATAAACAGAAAATAATGACTGTTTCTAAATAGTTTAAAGTGAATGGATTTTTTTTAAATTTTGATTAGCAAGGTATATTTTGAATTCTTATTCATTTGCCAATGACTTCAAATAAATTTTGTTACGCGGGAAATATCGTTTGCATATATATAACTAAGTGTTTTCTACAATTATATGGCTGCAATAAATAATAGCAAAAAAAGTCTGACAAATGTTATGTGTTTATACTTTTTAAAAAAGGCAGTGAGTACAATTTTTTAAATTCCTTCTTCAAGAATTTATGATACGATGTGAAACTTAAATAAGTTAAGGAAACATTGGGCTGGGGGGGGGGGGTACAATTTACACAAAATTTTTTATCTGAATGATTTTTATAATTTTTTGGCTGCCTCCTATGTGTATGTATGATGTATAACAGATTTTGTGTTCAAAATTTCTTCAAAAGCTGAACATTTAATTTGTAAGGGAAAAACTTGAATCTTATGAAGTGATTTTAAAATGTTACTACTCCTACAAAAATCTCAGTACATATAGGAAATTCATTTACAAGTACTTTAAACTATGTATAACAAAAGTTGGTATGGGTTTTGTTGTAACATGATTGGTATTCGTTCAATATGTCTTTATATGAATACTTATCGAAAATACCTTAAAAAATGTGTAAACTCTAAATTCAATTATTTTTTTTCAAAATAAGTATTGCTTTGATTGAAAAATGCATACGAACTTTTGTTCCATGTACTATTAGCAACAAGTGAAACAAATTTACAAATATTAAGCATAATAGAAAAAAAGCCTTCGCATTTTAAAGGAAGGCAAACTAGTTATTTTATCTTTCTCTGAGATAAGTCAGTTTAAAGTTTTGATTTGCCATTGGAATGTGTGTGTGAGTAAAAACAAACTAAAAGTTATCATAACTCCACGTTTTTTAAACTTAAAGCTTTCAAATTTTGTGAGTTTGTAGAAAAGTATGAAAAAATAATTTAGACTAAAAAAATTAGATTTGATTTTTTTGACCGATTTTTGTCAATTGAATCGCAATGTGTCCCCTTAACATCTCATTCATTAAATAAGGAGTTTTCGTTCAATAGACTTTTTTTTCTGTTTGAGTTTTTCCTTATTGACTCGACGACTTGCTAAGGAGAAAGGTTGACACCATCAAACTAGTTTAACCCCATTCATTCAGTCCTAAGGCCGAAATTGCTCTTTGAATCACTTGACTCCCTTTTCAATTTTTGTTGAATTTTATTACTTTCCTTCCTCTTAAATAAATAATTTTTTTATTTTGTGATTTTTGTATTTTGTTTTTATTATTTATTCTTTCGTGTTTTTATTTTTCATTCATGTATGTGTTTGTGTGCGTAAAAGCAATGTTTTAACGACTTAGCCGCAAAGGAATTTTTTCAAAACTTTTATTTTTGAGAAACCATTTCAATAAACGGCTAATTTTCTCATGAAGCAGAACACGAAAAATGTCTTACTCCTTTCAAACACACTATCAATAAAAGGTAATAAATTGTATTACAATATTTCAGATAAGGGGGAAAAAAGAAATTATCTTGACCTAAAAATAACTCCTTAAAAATCTTGCTCAAAAATTCCGAAATCATTCCTCCTTGGAAGAAATTGGGTGATTCGAAAAGATTTCACTCAACGGCATCTTTATGGCGCTCTTTATCTAATCTGAAACACGTCATCATCATTCTCTGGCGACTTTTTTCCAAGCTGAGAGTGAACAGGCCTCTTCCTCCGCAAGTGATTTGCAGCAAGAGCCATTTGGCGCCGATCCGTTCTGATTGTGTCGGAGATGAAATTAGATACCGGAGTTGAAATCTGATGCTTACGAGCGTTTTTTCTCGTTTCAAGACCGACCGAGAGGAATTTTTTCCGAGTTTAGCTGTAAATGTAATGGAATCCGCGAAAATAGCTTCTGCCGAAAAGTAGAACTTTCGAAGGTTTTTGGCAATTTAACAGTACAAAACGATACGAAAATCTTTTAACTCGTTTGTTCTCGTGTTATAAGTCATTCTTCATTATATAGTAAAAATGTGTTTGTCTTTCTCGTTTTTTCTCTAAACATTTTAGTCCATGGAATTTTTTCATTTTCACATTCTACAAAAAACTTATCCTATAAATTAAAATTTAAACCTATGTATGCTGATAAACACAATTTTTTTAGCGCGTTTTTCACGTAGTGGAACAAAAGCACTATTAGGACGCAAATTTCGTCTTCGTTCCATATTTAGTCGTACCTTTTTCTCAGCCAATAAGCAACCAATTGACCTCAGGTTTTCGGCATTGGGTCGCATTTGTGCCCTAGATGAGCCGAATCATATTTAAATTTTCCCATAGTTTTTCCGAATTTTCCTGAATTTCGCTAGTTTATAACAAAATTTTCTCAAATTTTACCTAGTAAATTTATTGTTTGAAAAAGTTTTTTTTTAAAAAAAATCTACCTGCATTTTGGAGGAAATCTTCACAAAAAAGTTCAAAAAACAAGTATAAAAGGCTCTCTGTAAAAAAAAAAATTTTTTTTTGTTGCTTTTTTATAGTGCTGATACAGATTTGTGTCATTATTTCTTTTCACCTCAATAGTAGTACATTTAGAGGAGTGGTACAGTACACACTACTTTCTGTTAGTAAAAGTTCATTAGTTGCATTATTGTAAAATACAACATGTGAAAAACGTGTTAAAATTATTTGGCCATACCAATGATTGATATCTTGTTTGTCTCTATAAGTAAAATTTACTAATAATTTCGCACACATTTCTTAAAAAGAGAGATACTCATTAACCTCGCACTATAAAGCAACATGATTGGCGATGGACCTCGTAATTTTGAGCCTTGGTAAAGTGACGAGAACGTTACCTGAGCTGGCACCGCCCTTTCCGAACAACCACACCAATGGGAGGACATTGATCCTCGACATATTTAACGCGCATCGACCCCCTCTACACGGCGGATCTTCATTGGCATCAGGAATCGAGCCTGCGGCTCTCTGGCCCGTGACCATAATCACCTACCATACCATACACATTTCTTAAAAGAAGCTTTGAAAAACTGCTTTGATGTCATTTGAACAGTTTTCATATTATAACGCGTAATTTATAAACATCTCTTTCTCTTCCTCTCTCTATATATATACATATAATCTATATAGAGAAAGAGACAGAGGGGGGAGGAAAGCGTCTCACTCATTACTAGATTTCTAGAACTATTGAAACTACTGACTTGAAATTTGGCTCGCCTATTTCTTTTGTTGAGTAGAGATCCTCTCACACACAGACCGGGTTTTGCCATATTCTACTCCCAAGGGGGGTTTGTCGGGGGTGTTATTGACAAAAATTCCCGTTTTTGAACTATGATAGTCACTGACTAGAAATTTGGCAAGAATGTTGTTTTTGTTTAGAGATCCACTAGGAAAAGACTTCGATTCCCAAGAGGGTTTGCGAGTGAAAAAGACAAAAATGATAATTTTTGAACTTTAAGACCAACAGACTAGAAATTTGGCAAGCATGTTTCTTTTGTTTAGTAGAGATTCATTAAGAATGGGTGTTGATTAATTCGATTCTCAGTATGGGTGTACAAGAGCGTTATAGACAAAAATTCCTGCTTTTGATCTATTAGACCTGCAGGCTATGAATTTAGCAAGTATGTTTCTTTTGCTGAGCAGATAACCGTAAAAATAACAGGTTTTGCGAAAATTAACTCGCAAAATGGATTATAAGGGGTTACGGGAAGTTATATATTTAAAAAAAAAACCTTTTTTTTTTTTTTGAATAATTAGACCTATTGACTTGAAACTGAAGCTTTTTTTCGTTGAGAAGACAAATAATAAAATACGAAGCAAAATATTTTTATTTAATAAAAGCATAAAAACAGCAGGAAAAAAGCTCGGAAAAAACTTAAGAAGAGAGTAAAGAAAAATTCTTCTGTACTATTCTAAAATATTTTAAATCAAGTTATTGTAATACGAAAGCTTCTAGTTTCAGTAAATATATTATTTCCCTTTCATATACGTTACTTTGTAGAAAACTAATATTTTCTCCTGGTATTATGTCTCCGCGTTTCCTTAAGAGAAGTAAATATCTAATAATGGCTTCCTCTTAAAGCGGAAAATGGATTCCTTTGTCTCGGAAAATTGTTATCAGTCTGGAGATAATAGACATGTATAGTTTCCTGGAGTACAACTTATTACTTCGGCTTATATGCCGGAGTGCGGTCTTTGTTAGAGATATTCTGGGAAATTCCAGCGTGTGAGACTATTGATTTAGGTATTGTTAACTAGTACTTTGTACTGGTTACTTTCTTCCTATCTGTGATCTAATCAGTTGTATATCGTAATGCATCTGATGTTTATGTCAATGAAGAAGAAATTTTTCTGATATGAGAAATTTTGATTTTCTACCATAACGATCAAAATAATAAATCTTTTCTATCCTCTCTTTTAGAGGGAAGAAGAGATTACCGACGCTCCAAGTATATACCAGTGCTTTTCAAACTTTCAATATTTGTGACCCAATATTAAATCATAATTTTCATCGCACCCCTCCCCCCTTTCCTTACAATACTGTGTATTGAATTTAGTACTATTATACTTTGACGCTAAAGCTACGACACGAGTTGAACCTCTTAAGTGCCCCCGGCGTATATATAAACGTCTCGCTCACTCAAAGCGTCAATTGCCCCGGACGTGTATATACGTCTTTACGAAGTACGATCTTTTCTGTGCACTGTTATCTATAAAATTATTCTGAAGGTTTTGGAATGCAGTAAAAGGACCTTGAGACAGTGTGTTTGCGAAGGATTTCAGAGGATTTGCTTATTTATTCCTCCCCCAATACATCACATATGCATGCCTACGTGGAAAACGATGGCATTGGGGAGCAAATCGCTTAACTTTTTATCTGCAGTTAAAGAGATTAATTATAAACCGTACAAATTATCAAGATGAGAGTTAATTTTTGCATATAATTTTATATATGACAAGCCCATGGGGTCACTGCTAATTATTAAACTTGTTCTTATAGTATTGTGAAATTAATTATGAAATAGAACTGATGCGTTTATAAATTTATTATATCAGTGTGAATGAGTATTTTATTTTTTATTATGTCAGAATGTATTCTGTTTGCTTACTTTCAGGAAATTAATAATTTTTTAAAATAATCTTTTGTTTACGACTTTTTAATATGTTCACGCCTCTCTCGTAGAGTTATCACGCCCCCCCCTAGGGGGTCGCGTCCCACAGTTTGAGAAACACTGGTATATATATATCATTTTATATAAATTATTCTTTATATAGACGACAGTTATAAATATAAATACACTGAAGTTCTTCCCTTGATTTTAAAAGTTAAGGATTCGAACTTATAGAACTCGTTAGAGATAGAAAAATATCTCAAAATTAATGTGTTGTTACTTACGTCACCTGATTGACAATATAAGTTGAATGGTTATTGGAGTATCTGCTTCCAGCAGGGAAGCTTAAACTCCTTTCTTGATAAAATGGGGGTTTAATGGGTTCAGCTTTACCTTAGCCCTTTGCTGCAATTTATGGTAGTGAAAGTTAATTGACAATAACATCAGATAAAGGACCGCGAAATTCATCGCGGCAAGGGGCTAGATTTTTACGCCTATCGATAGCCGTAGCTTTGAGCACCATACAGGGGGCAGTACGATTTTCCTCTGTTCCACCCCAATTTTGAGGAAAAACAACCTGGATTGGTCAGGAGCTTCCCACTGCTCTTCCTCTTCCACCAATCTCACGAAAGAACTTGCGGCTTGACGGCTATTTATAGTATCCCCATGCCGCAAAGGCATTATCCATTTACAAACATCCATGCCTTCTCCGGAATTCGAACCCAGGCCCTACGGCAAAGCAGTCAGCGTCACTATCCATTATACTGGATGGGCGGCTCAAAATTAATGTAATTGCATTTTATATGGTACATCACACGCGAAAATCGCTTTTATTTGTAGTTTTTCATTCGATAAATTATTATATTCTGTTTGATCAAGTCTACTTCTTTCAGTATGCCCTAGTTCGGTTCCTAAAATCATTTATGTGAAGGGGAGAAATTAACTTTTTTTTTGTTTAACTTAATATATAACGGTAACTTTGGACGCAATCGAGAAGAAAATGATGTTGTAAATTACACTCATGTCCATAAATTAAGGATAATTCAGAATCACACAGAAATTGAACTCTAAAATAAAAATTTCACCTGTAGAATTATCACACACATCTTGAAGAAGAATATGCAAATTACAGGAAACCACCAGATGGCGCGGATAGTACGTCACAATGACGAGAGTGTAAGAGAGGGGTATATAAGGAATGGTGGCAAAGAAGTAAAATTGTTCACAAGCGCTTTAAAAGCCTTTCAGTGCAATAACCGCATAGTTATGGCACAAAGGAAGCATTTGGATGATTTTTTACGTGGTAGAATTATCGGACGACTGGAATGTGGACGTACCAGCTGGAAGTATCCGAGGAACTTGGAATCGCCCAGAGTGTCATCTCCAGGCTTTGGCAACGATTCCAAGATGATGGTAATGTGAGAAGATGTTACAGCACAGGTCGTCCCCGAGTTACAACGCCGAATGAGGACCGGTATTTGGCAGTTACTGCCAAAAGAAACAGACGGAGCACAGCATCAGACCCTCTCGTCAGCTCTCTTCAGCTACCGGTACGACAGTTTCAAGCAGACCGTGTACAGACGCTTAGGGCACATTGGTCTATATGCTCGTAGGCCTGTCAGATGTGTTCCCTTACCGCAACTCACTGTCGCCTGCGATTAACCTGGAGTAGAGAGCATGCATTGTGGACACCGCAACAGTGGTCTTGTGTGATGTTTTCCGACGAGTCCAGGTTTAGTTTGCAGTCTGATTCTCGCCGGACTTTCATATGGAGAGCGCCAGGTACCCGTTACCACCAAGAGAACACCATTGAACGACACCGTTACGGTGGTGCAGGATGGCTCGTTTGGGGAGGAATTATTCTTGGTTCCAGAACTGACCTGCATGTTCAGAGTGTAACGATGACAGGCCACATCTATCGGGATGTCATTCTGGAACAACATGTACGTTTGTTTCGGGCGCCATGGGTGCTGAATTTCTGTTTATGGATGACAACGCCCGTCCTCACCGTGCAAACATTGTAGACGAATGCCTTCAATCGGAGGATATCACCCGTATGGATTGGCCAGCATACTCACCGGACTTGAATCCAATAGAGCATGTGTGGGATATGCTTGGCCGACGAATTGCAGCCTGTCAACCCCTCCCACCTGTCTACCGGAACTTCGGAGGGCATTGCTTGATGAGTGGTGTAATATTCCCCAAGATCAGATTGATAATTTGATACTCAGCATGCGTAGGCGTTGTAAGGCCTGTATTGCATCGTCCGGAGACATACTCCGTATTAACCATCATACTAACCATGTTATACTGTTTTTTGTAAATAGGTTCTTTTTTAAAATTTGCTCCAGGGAGTAAAAATCGCAATTTTTATTAATTATGTCAAACATATAGCATCTTTTTTGCTCTTTACCTTTTGTTTAATAAATAGACTTTACAAATAAGTCAAATTTGTTTTGCTTCTGTCTCTTTCTTTGCCTGAACTTCATTATCCTTAATTTATGGACATGAGTGTACTTTACTTTCTGAAGAGGATTAGCATTAACCCACTGATGTAGCTTTTTGCGGAGTTAACTTGGAGTGTAGCGATAATATTAATCGTCAAAAATTTCCGGTGGCCTTGGTAGCCTAGTGGTCATGATTACGGACTCCTGACTATCGTATCATGAGTTCGAGTTCTAGAGCCACGGAAGATCTGCCGTATATAAAGGCTTTTAGATGTTAAATTTTTTGTGACTCAAAGTCCTCCCGTTGAAGTGGTGTGGAAGTTCGGAAAGAAGGTGTCAGCTTTCTCAGCTTGATCATGGTTCAAAATAACGAGGTCCGTCGCCAATAGCTCTGGTATTGCTTTATGTGACATGAATAAACATTCACTTACTCACCCCAAACTTACACACTGTGCCAACGGGAGGACTTGGGAATCACGACATATCCAACGTGCTGTAGCGTAACGGAGAATATTAGGGCTCCCCTGCAAAGTCATGTTTTGAGCCCCAAGCTGGACCTTACAAATGATTACAAAACCATAACATAACATAGACTCCGGGCTTCCCAGAATTCTGGACCCTCCCACGTTACGGGGGTGTACATTACGCCATTGGCGTAGCTACCAATGGGCCGTGCACCGGGGCCTCGGATTCTGACCACCAAGCAAGCTACGATAATTTCTCTCACATTTAAAATATAAATATAAAAGGTTGCAACACAACTATAATCATGGCAACTCGGTTGAAAATAATTTAGTACTTGTAAGGAATTCCCCTAAAATTCTTTCCGTTCTAAGTTGACAAGTCTTTTATTTTATCTAAATCGTTTCATTTCCTAATATGTATATTGCAATTTGAAATCTTGTTCGTTATTGCTTAATGTTTTATTATTTATTACGTTACTTCTCATCTTCCGGTTCCGGCAGTTCCTAAACTCTTCACAGCTGTTCTGGATGAGGTCTGTCGTGGTGTCATCGAACATGGGCGATCACTAAAGCTCATACATATACATGTAGGTAGTGTGAAACTTTGCTTTCCTATGTTCTGCAGAGCACGATAAAAAGCTGATGTTAAAGTAGCTTTGTATGTTTAAAACATTCATATATTTTTACCTTTTTACTTCATAAAACCCAACCAAGATAGGGCCCTCATTTTGTTTTTGCACCTGGGCCTTTGGATACCTAGCTACGCAACTGTTAACGTGCATTAACCTTTCTACACATCGGATCTTTAGCCGAACTCATGTCTCAACAGGAACAATGCCTTACACAAGTTTGGGTTCTTGTCCAGTCAGATACCGTGGCTGTCGAAAACAATTAAAACAAATACCTTAAAATAGAAAAATTCCAAAACCAAAAGAAAAAGTAAGAGAAAACCAATTAGAAACAAAATACTGCCGATAAGCAGAATGGCAGGAACGCTGGTGTAAGTCGCACAACTAACTGAATTCAATTAGAGGCTTTGAATTGGAATAATTAATTAAAATTTGATTTAAAATTTAACTGAGTTTCTAGGGATGAAGAAGGGGGACTCCCTAGATATATCCACCATTTTATCATTTCGTATGCTTAATTGTATTTAGAACACAGACAAATGAAAGGGTTTTGAACTTTCGTAATTGAATTGTTGTATCAATAGGGGAAAAAACCATCTTTAGAGTTAATTTCGGGATACATTTTTCAAATATTTCAACTTGGAGGTCTTCAGGGATGGCGTTATTTTTAACATCCCAAGGTGAGTTAACTGTAAAAATTTTGTTCGTTTTAATTTATACTTTTTAATTCAACTAATATCGACCTCTTCCTAATAGGTACAGCGTATGCCAAATAAACGAATAATTTGTTTAGAAAGTAAAACTTTGTTATTTAGTTAAAGTGGAGAATTGCAACCCATTAGCGAAATGCCTGGAGGGATTTTGACTCCAAAATTTATCTGAAATGTATTTGACGTATTGATTTGACGGAATATATTTCTTTTCAAGTAGTTTTTTTCCTCCTCCTTAATCAGCTCTATAATTTCCTCGTGAATGAGCATCGAAATAAAATAAAAAAGTCTGAGCGTCAAACAGAAGGACACAATGACAGGAAACAACATTATTGCGCCATTCGACTTTTAACCTTAAAATAAAGATTTAAAAAAAGTTAAAATGCACTTTTTTCCTTTATTGCATGAAAGTTAATTAAAATACTATACTTAAGTAACTCGAAATCCTTTTATGCGTGAGTATCATAATTGTATAAACTTTTAAAAGCCTTATGAATCAACTCAGTCTATTGGTTTTTGTGTGTGATTTTGTCATTTGGATATTAAATGTTCAGGTGAAATATGATGTAAAAAGATGATTATACTTCGATAATGTCTTAAAAGTCTTCCTCCATTAAATTAATTAAAATTTTTAATTATATATTTAATAAAAATGTGTGTTTTGACTTTCATTGTTTAAAATGAACAGATGCCAATTTTTCTCCGGGCGTAATTCAGATTTTTAACATGGGAAAAAATTATGCAATAAAGTTATTAAAAATTTATTTTACAAAAGAAACGTTCTATCTAAAAGTGTCACGAAACAGGAAAATTTATTTAATTTGTATTTTAAGTGCGTTACGCAAAATAAATAAATAATAAAAGATGAACGGTCATTGATTTTTTATGGGATTTAGAATGGCTTATTACCGTCAAACACTCGGAAAGAAAACGAAAGCTATTAACGACACACTAAGTACTTTTGAACCACTATCAAATGACGAGGACAGATCCTAAATTGATACTTCACTCTCCAAATTCCGCATCTAATGCCTAGAATACTGCGATAGCCTAGTAATTATAGTCACGATTTCGTGGCTGAGGTTATCCAGTCGTGCGTTCGAGCCCTAATGTCACTGAAGATTCGTAGTGCAAAGGGGCTGACGCACATTAAATGTGTCGAGGCTCAAAGTCCTCCCGTTAGCGTGGTGTTTTGGTTTGGGGGCAAGTTCAGGTGTCCTCGTGGTTCAAAATTACGAGGTCGTCTATAGGGCTTGTGTTGCTTTAAGGCAGGGGTGGGCAGACTTTTCCAGGTTGCGGGCTACTTCTAATTCTTTCAAGGAGTTGCGGTCCACCCGGTGTCAGTGGCGCGCACAATGGTGGGAGAAGGGTCCATCTATTCGGACCCTCCCACATAACCATTTTTCCCCCGATTCATTCTAGTCCCATGTATATAGTATGTAAAATGTAATGTAATTTTTATTTATTTATTTATTTAATGTTAATTATTTATTCAGTAATTTATTTTTTGCTGTTTTTTGTTCCCGATAATCGACAAAATCCAAAAAATATGTTTGGCTGCGTATTGGGGTATGATACGAGACTTCATCCCTCGACCCCCTTCCCTTTAAAAATTCTTGTGTACGCTGCTACCAAATGTCGTAGGTGTGGTAAGGTAAGGAAAAAGTTATTATTATAACTTAATAATAAGTATACGGAATATGTGTACTTATACCTACAGGACTAAAATAAAAAACAACGCTTTTAAAACCACGTTTAAAGCAAAACGCAAGGAAACTTACTAATAATAGCCCCAAACATAATTATATCAAATGATGCATTTTTGTTATGAAACTATTCAAAATACATTAAAAAAAATAAAACATTTTTTTTAAAGTTTTCGTTGTTATAGTCAGTGAAGGCTTAGTCTTCGTAATGTCAGCCAATCTTGAATTTTCCGTTTATAATTACTAACAGGTAAAATTTTAGGCGGTCACCCCAAAATTTCTCGATGGCCCACCGGTCGATCGCGATCGACTTAATGCCCACCCCGGGTTTAAGGGATTATTTTGATAAACATTCACTCCCCCTCCTCGCGAAGAGAAAACTGTGAGCCTTGCCAGATTTAACGTGCATCAGTCCCTCTGTGCAGCAAGTGTTTGATGTCATCCAGGACTCGAACTCACGATTTTACTGCAACAATGCTCTCTACGAATTTTCGACATTGACCACTTGGTTACTGAGGCCACCATGTGTTTAGAAAAAGGTTTCTAAGCTTAAAGCACAAGAAATAAACTCCTGAAGATTATTATTATTATTATTTTTAATCATTTCAAATCTGTAATGGAAGATCTGAAAACTGTCGAAAAAAATCAACACCATTATTTCTGAAAATAATGGATCACATTTTTCTCTCATGATGCATTTTTTTTTTACATTAAAAATGTGCAAGATTTCGTCAATCTAACCTTCAAACTTTTCATTCCCTGTGAAGTGATAAAAATATTAATTTTTCTCGTGTAGACTCTTCTAGTATTTAATTATCGATTGTTTTAAGTCTTTCACCGAAAAGAGTTAATAATTTCCGTGCAACATTTTCTCCTTGCTTAGGGTCTACTTTGCATTTTCCAGCGATTTTACACGTCACTTAAAGCACTTTTAATTTAAATTTTCCTAGCAAGGAAAAACATTGAACTTCTATAACACTCCCACTCACGCATTACAAATTCGGTTCATCCCTGGTGAAAAGCACGCGATCTTTATGTAAAACAGAAAAATTACAAATTTGAATTATAAGAGTGAATGGGGGAGGGGAAAAGGGGATATTCAATTTCCGCCACCCGCCGCTAAATACCCCTCCACCAATAATGAGAAGCCCACATCGGCCGTCATTAAGGATCATACTGCTATGTTCCACGAACTCTTTTTCGCCAGCGTGAAATTCGAGATGAACGTTACTCGCTGTCATTCAAGCGTGTTCCGTCGAGATGGGCAAGATGCGCAGTGCCATTTACTTATTTGAAGGTCGGAATTGCGTAATGATAAAATGGCAACAGATTTTTAACTTTTTAAAAATATTTTTAATTTTAAACTGGAGCAGTTATAATACATCGTAGTGGTTTTAATTACTCATCGAATAGTTTAAATTTATTCGATTTAGCCAAACGATTAAATTTCACATGAACTATTCCAGTGTGTCATTCAAATGTCATTCGTGGAATTTTTAAAACTTTTCATAAATGTGATATTATGGAAGGTTTTGGTATTCATAATTGAGAAAAATATTTAAGAAATGAAAAAGACTGTCATTTTAGAGCAAATTTCTAACTGGACCATTTTTTTTGCTCCGATGCACGTCTAAAAAGTAGTTAAAAAAAAAGCCTTTGAAAGAAAAATAGCTGCCACATTTACATTTTTTTACAGAAATTTTTTTAATTTGTTTTAATTTTTATTTATTTCGCTTTACATCCGTGATTTTTCTTCTTATTTTTGTACATAAAATAGAATAATAAATCAATTGATAGATGAAAACTATTTTATTCCTCATATCATTTATAATTTTCTGTCTTACTAATATTTTTTTTTAAAAAAAAGAATTTCTAAAGCGATTTTTTAAACTTGGAGCTTAAACTTTCGAAAAGTAATTGTTCATTTTATCGAACTGATTATTATACATCGTTTCAAAAATAAAACGATGTCAATGGTTTGTTTTAATAAAATTACACTGAATGTATGAGATGCAATAATAACAGCATGTAATATTTAGAATTTTTTGCGTATTAACTTAAAATTCATTTAATTTTAATTCATTCTCGGTGGATAAAGATATCAATCAAAACGATTTTTTTAAAAGTGGTAACATAGGTGTGTAAAGTGTTATGTGTGGATAATATCAGAATGGATACACATGATTTATTAATGTGTATTTTTATAGTACGTGCATACTATATAATCGCTGATTGCTTGTTTTGCTATATTAACTAAAGATTAGTTTCTTAAAATTTTCATACATCTTGTGTAGTTTTTATCCACAATTCATCTTTGGAAACATAACAAATTTAGCTATTTATAACGATCTGTTTTTATGTAAATTATTATTATTATTTTTTTTTAAAAAAAAAAGATATGCTGAGTGTAAGCGTTGAAGAAATCATAATTTTTTTCCAAATTGTAAAAAAAGAAGAAAAATTATTAAAGCCATTATTTTAACCTTTTATCCCCAAATAGACTTTTATAAAGTTTTATTATTATCTTTTTTATATTAACTATCACATTTTTAAGTCTGTATCTTATGTATAAGTCGCATTTAGCTTACATTTCAATTTCTAATGAAGTAACATTTTGCTATACACATGGTAAATCAATTTTAATTTCATATAATTGTTGTTGTTGTTGTTGCTAATCCTCTTGGGTCTGACGAAGTCAGACAAGATCAATCTAGGGATTAAGATATTTTTTTTATCGAACAACTCTTCTATGGGTCATCTGAATTGATTATAGCGTTATTTATTCTTTCTGAAAATATATTTTATAAAAAAAATTATTACGAGAAATTATTATACATAATGTACAAGAATGATATAAGTTATTTTCAAAAATATATAATCCTTGTAATGTTATTGATGATTCTTGATTTTAAATACATTCTTTTTATTATACAGTTTCGAATTTTTTCTTATTTATACAGTTAAACATTTTTATATAAAATAATAGTAACGACAGTTTAATTACTTGGAACAATCAATATTCGCAATGCATACAGTTCGTCATCTCAGAAGGTTTAATAACACAAAATACTTTTTTTAAAAACCTTTTGGCAATTATTAATAATCACATTATATTAAAGTGGAATCTTTCCCCAATTCTCTGTTTTTAATAATTTAATCTAATTAAAAATAAAATATTTTATAGAATAAATTTTCAAAAAGTCATCTCTATTAATTCTAATGCTATTTATTACACAAAGATGTGAATTCTATTTATTTGTAAATATTGAAAAATAAATATATAATTTTAAAAAGTTCTTTGAGTTGTATTGAAATAATATTTCAATTTTAAAAATACTCGCAAACAAAATCGCTTCAATATGAAGTCATTTCATTCCCCCATTCCATTATCTGATTAAGCATTTGAATAGAAACAGAAACCGAAACACGATTTTCCAGTATTGCCAATTTCAACTAACACTATTCATCAAGCGTAATTTTATTATTGCCCCTGTGAATGGCACTTCACTACACTACGCAGCTGTTTCATAGCACAGGCGTGCGCATGTAGCTACTCTGTCCCTTTAACTCCACCCAGTTCGGCAACATGGCGACGACGCTGTGTTGTGTGTTGATTTCTCTCGCATCTTACGCGATGGCTACCACTCTGAGTTATGAAAATATTACCGAAATTATGGAGGAATTCAATTCCAGGTTAGTTGTGTGGTCAAAAGTGGTTGTTTATGGTAAACTTTAAAATTATATGTAATCTCAGGTTGTTGATTTTTTCTTCCTGTTTAATGTTTATTTTATCTTTTTATTGTTTTTCTTTCTAATCTGCTGTCAGGAAAATATTCGAATTCTTGGATTATCTCGGATAGCGAAAGTTTTAAAAGAATGCTGCTAGTCTAGAATTTAGCCATTCTCGGTGTTTGTTTTTGATGTTTACGAAAGGAAAATAAGTTTTATTTTTCTTGAGTATCACTTTTCCTTCTTGCTTATGTCTTTCCTTTTTTTCCTTTACAATTTATCGTCCCCCCCCCTCACTGATATCCTTAAAGGTTGAATTATTTATGGAATTTTGTATTGCATGTTATATTGTGGGATTTTTTTTTCTGAATAAATTTTAAAATTCTCAAATGAGGAAAAAATTTACTGATAAAATTTTTTTGCATTCTGAAAGATGCATTTGAAAAACAATTAGAAAGCTTTTACATTTGTTTAGTTAAACGGTACTGGAAATAGAATGGTAAAAACAGTTCATAAGTTTATTTTTTGATATCACATATTTTAGGGGGGAGGGGATAAAAAATCTGAGAGAGAGCTTTTTCTATTTTATTTTATTATCTGTTATGTAACTTCTGTTATGAAAATCTTGTTTCCATCTTAAACGCTTTGTACTTACACTTATATTTTGTCTTGTTATAAAATCAACAATCATGTTTTTTTAAAGAAGTTTTTTGTCTAGATATACCAGTATAAAATTTAAAGCAAATATTCTTCAAATTTTTCTGTGCTTGATTAATTAACAATAATGTTCAATACTGTGATGTAGTTGTCTATATATTTTGTGTAATTTCACCATCCTTGAAATATTGGTTTTATTTTAGACCTAATACTATTATTCCTCCAGATTTTACTTTTATGTTATTAATAAGGTATGTAGGTTAAAAGTAATTTTTATGAATTATATATATATATGTTTTTTTTTGGCAACAAGCCTAATATCTTTATTTTTTTGGATTAATATAATGGATTTGTTTCAGCCAAAACATTATGAATTTGTGAATAATGTTGAATTTTTGATGATAAATCTAAAGGATCTTTTAATTAATATTATTTTTCTTTATTTTAGTCTTAAAAATTATTTAAATGCATTTGTTGTAAGTGGAATTTTTGTAATATGTGCTTTAATAGAAGTATGTTGGTATGTGTATTTGAACACTAATATAAAAAGAACAGTGCTGTTGTAATTTGAATTACCATATTTATTCGAATCTAAGCTGCCATCTATTCTAAGTAGCATCAGAAATTCTCAACACATTTTTGTGAAAAAATAAATAGTGTTAAGTGGTTTATCAATATCCAATATTTCCAAAATAAAAAAAAAATTTCATGGTAACTAATGTAAAAAGTGAATTATTAATTTATTTTACCTGAAAACACTTTCTACTTATATAAATTGCTGTAACCATCAAAAGAGTAGCATATTGAATTTCCCTCATCCAACGAATTTTTCACTTTTTTTTCTAAGCTTATGTTATTAACATTGATTTTCAGTAGAAAAAACTTTGGAAAAAAAGTGAGGCTTCAATTCAAATAAATACAGTAGTTAAAATTGAAAGAATTTTCAAAGAGTAAAGTTTATGGTATTATTATTACCATTTTCACATTAGGAATCTTTAAACATGTAGTTGATGATAATAAGTATTAAGTAACTATTCTTGTTTGTAAAATTTAGTTTTTAATTTTGTATCAAATGTCTTATAATTTTTTTCCTCCCTCAGTCTTCCAGAAGTGGAGCCACAAAATTCCCAAGGATTCTGCCAGCTTTACCGAGGTGTCACATGCTTGCAGTTCATTGGAAATCGAACTGTTTACGTAAAATCCCCACTGAGCCTCAGCCACATGGAGGAAAAATTGACGGCAGCTTTCACAGTTATCGCCACATCTCATGATGTATCTGAGGAATGTCACAAGTATGCCATTCCGTCCCTATGCTTCTTTGCTTTCCCATTGTGTGAGGCAGACACCACCTATCCGGTGCCACGACAGGTCTGTAGGGATGAGTGTGAAGTCCTAGAAAATAACATATGCAGGATGGAATACTCCATAGCTAAAAGACATCCACTTCTTGGACAACAAAAGATCCTGCCAGTTTGTGAGGAATTACCACCTGTTGGATCAAAGGAGAGTGAAACTTGCATGCGACTGGGTATACCTAATGATGTTTTAGTGGACAGAGGTAAATGTTGAATATATCAGTACTTTTTAGTCATAAACCTTAATTTACTATAAGTATTTTTGGTACTTACATATACCATTGATTAATTTCTTTAAATCAAAAAAAATTACCAAATGCTGCAATATGCAGCCAATGGTTGAAAAACCTTTCCTACCCATGTGCTCCAGAACAATAGTAATGATGACAGCCTTTGAAGAAACTATTCTTTAATGTGTTAATTTTGCATAAAAAGTACAGTGTGTGGCTAAAAACAGAAAAGTACTAAAATGTTTATGTATCCTGCTAGGATGAAAAAATTGGTGGTGTATGAAATCAACAAATTAATGAAGCAAACATAAGAGAAATATTTATTTATAGATTATTCGCAGGATTAGAAAAATATTTGTTTTGTTTTATGTTTTGAATTTGCCCCTATGTTAAATTTTGGACAGGGACATTTTAAGGTTAGGGCAAACTGGGCCCATGGCCTAGGAAGGGGTTCATTTCATTCTAAATTATCTCAATAAGATCATGATTCAAATAATTGTTAACTGTCAAATGTTGTTCCCAGACATATTCTTTAAAATTATCTACCAGTTGGTAAGAGTGGTAAGACTGCATTATCATGTCATAACCATCAGTCCTGGCTTAAACTCACTTCGGGCCCTGGATGTTGAAGATCTATAATCCCTTGGGTGCCCAATGGATAAATCTGCACTGAGAACCATGTTTGGCCTACTAGTATACACCATTGCTACTTATTTAATCAAAAGGTGGCAGTTGGTCAAGTCTGTTTGTGCCTAGGTTTGTGAGTCATGCACATTTATTTGTTATGGATTACTGTTTGTATAAGTATTTGACGAGGTATGTTATACATCAAGGGTGTCAAACTCACGTCCTACAACAAGCATTTTTGTGGCCCAGCCAATTAATTGGTGCACAATAATATATAAAAAAAATAACAAACTCACACTGAATAAAAATAAGTTAGGTAGAATTCGCTAAACATTTTTTAAACTATCTTCTTTTTTTGCTATTATTAAACAAAATGTGTACATTTATTTTGAATTTTAATTTTTGTAGCATTAAAAACATGCAGCCGTCAATTTAAAATAAAATAAAACTTGTGGCCCATAATATCATATGAGTTTGAGATGCTTTGTTATACACTATCTATTTAAAAGGGTTGCAGGTTTATCCTAATTTTGCATAGAGACCCAAGGCCTCAAGAAATCTTAAGACATTACCAGGGACGTCTTAAGACTCTTTGAGGCCCTGGGCCTCCATGCAAAAGTATAGGCCCTACTTAAGATCTTTAAAAGTAGACAGTATATAGCATGCATTGTCAAATACTCGTTCAAATGGTAAGATGAGTGACAATCTCAAAACTTTAGGAACAAACTGGCTCAACCAATGGCCGCATTTTAACTAAATGAGTTGAATGATTGTTTATGGTATTAGGCATAGGTCTAGACATGGATAATAATAAAGTCTTGCCACTTTTGCCAGTTGACATGCAGTTTGAAATTCCCTGTTTTTCGGAGAATATGTGCTGGAATAATATTTGACCATCACCGGATCATGATCTTATTAAGACAGGTTCGAGATTGAAAAGAGGTCCCCTCCGAGGGTGTGAGGCCCAGTTGGCCCATGCCTTGAGATGTCCCTGGACATTACTGCTTTAGGCTTGGGGCACACTGGAGTAATATTATAAATATTAAGAATTCATGAAAGATTCTTAAGGGCATGGTAGGGAAGTTCAACAAAGAAATGCTATGAGCAAGGCCCGCAGTAAAAATCTATCTTGTATAATTTCTAAGAGATATTGCTTACTTTGAAGATGTATTTAATCTTGGAAAAATAGTGTTTTAGGATAATAGTAAAGTTATTGATCAACAACGATTTAAAAACCTTATTATAGTCCTAATAAACAGTTTTAAAAAATATATATCCAGGTTCTTTTAATAAGATTTGCTTATTTGATGTGTGGAGGAAATAGGAGCTCTGTGATATCTGTTATTTTAGAAATTGTTTAGTTTCAAATTATTTAAAATTAAGTGTTTAAAAAATGTATTGAATTTCTTACTTGAAAATTTCATCGTAGATTTATTTTAAAAACACCTTTTTGATTAAAATAATAATTCTAATTTGAAAATATAAAGAAAAATCAATCATGTTTTTTTTAAAATGTGGTGTTTACAGATTGTTTCATTTCAAAGTATGAATTTTATTTTTATGTTTTGAGAAACTTCACTTTATTATTTTTTTTAAATTTTATTTTTAGAGGATAATTGCTTTGAAGGCAATGGTGAGAACTACAGGGGTACACAATCAATAACAGTCTCAGGGCTCAAATGTCAACCTTGGAGTGATCAAATCTTCTACAAAACAGCAGATTATCCTGAGTTGGTTGGTGGCCACAGTTACTGTAGAAATCCTGGAGGTAAAGAGACTCAGCCCTGGTGTTTTACTACAGATCCAAATGTCAGAAAAGAAGTCTGTAATGTACCTCAATGTGGTATGTTAGCATATATATTTTTTCTTAGTGATTTATATTCAGATTGTCATTTAGCAATTAAAATATTTCTGACTTAAAATATTAGTAAGGAAAGCCTAGTGGCTGAGTGGTAGCGTATCGCGCTTCCATACCACATGTGTGGGGCTCAAATTCCAGGTTGAGCAAAGTCAACTCAGCCTTTTATCCCTTCAATGGGTTGATAAATGATTATCAAGCTTGTTTGGGAACTAAACACTGAGGGATTTCACGTCAGACTGACTGCCTGACCAGAACATCTCATGCGCTTTAGTGCCTTAGGTCATGAAAACTGAGATGGGCACAGTAGGCATTGGCCTTCATGGGCTATTGCACCACTGAGTTTAGTATAAAAATAGCAGTGTCTTTTTAGTGGATTGTGTGAAACATTTTTTTAGCATGCATTACATGAATAATCAGTGTAATATTTTTTAAAAAGTTTTAATACATTAAGTATACAGTTGACTCTCGCTAATTCAAACCTTTGATAATACGAACCTCTCACAAATTCAAAGTATATGCTCAGCCCCTAGAAAAACTTGATATTTTCAACTAAAACAATACTCAATATTTTAAAGTAAAATCTGCGACTGACCACAGACTACAACACACAATAATTCGAAGTTATGGTTTAAAACTTTTGACAATTTGAACACTTACCTGAAGCAAACAGGTTGGAGCTTACATGTTTAGTGTTGTATTGTCTCTGCATGTCTCACCTGTAACATAGCCCCTTTGATGACCATCAGTCTGCTACCCCTTCTTTGTGTTTCCCAGTCTGTCAGGCGAAATAACACCTTTATTGCTTTCCTTCTTCAAATAGACAGTTCTGGTTGCCCTTGTTGTCAGCTGTCCATTTCTTTCATTTAACATATGGCCTTGTAACACATGTGTTCAGAAAGGATGATCCGCTATTGTGAGGAAAAGATGTGTAGTATTGTGTTTTTTGTGTCTCACTGATGTTATGATTTATGGCTCATTTGTGTAACTTAAAGCATGAGGCATCAAATAGAGCATGGGCGGGACTGGACCCTGCCTTGAATAACCAATTGTGTTGGGGACAGTGTCTGAGGGAACCAGGTGTGAAACAATTTTATTTCCAATGAGGAAGGGAAGAGATTTGGTGGGGCAAGAAGGAGAATTACTACATTAATGTATTTATTTATTACAGAACTTTTAACACTTCTGTATAATATTTATATTATGTAATGTATACTTTTTAAGAATACTTTAAAGTAATATTGCGCAATTGTTTTATTATACAGTTTAAAATTTAAATATGTTTGAAAAAAATTTCAAGTCGTGTATTTTGGGAGTTTTTTCTTACCCTCTTGATAATTTAAACTCGTGATAATTTGAAGTTTTTTATTTGTCCCTCCAACTTTGAATTATCGAGAGTCAACTGTATTTTAAAAGAAACAAGCCTAAGTGTAAAATGACACTTATATAACTTAAATAGTCCTGAATCTGTGTCTGTAAATTAAAATGTCTCAATTTAATTTCAAGCATTTATCCTGAAAATGGATTTTATTTTTTGAATTTTATAAAAAATTATAAAACATCTAAAAACATGACAGTTTCCTTCAATAATATTAATTTGTTGATTAAATTCTGTAGTTGCTCTTTGTTAAATAGTAAATTTTTTTATTGAAAACTTAAAAGATTTCTAGGTACTGGTACTAGGTAATTTTTTACATATTATATCATCTACCAATTTCTTCTGATAAAAAGACATCTACAAATGCCATACTATTTAGCTAATAGTGGAAAACATCCCCATGCATGCTCGAAAACATAAAAATGATGACAAAACTTGGTGATGTGTTTTTATTTTGTGAATTTGGTTCACAGTATAATACATAAGTATGGATTTCTATAATATTGAGCATTATATTATATTTACTAGATGTTTAATTGAAGTATCATTTTCTAAAATTTTTATTAAAGGTTCTTACATTTCTACTAATAACGTCTTTTTCTCTCATTTTAGTGGACTATTTGTGGCTTTACATTTTGCTACCTACTATTGCATTGGTAGCACTTCTGGGATTATTACTTGGCTTGTGGTGTGTAAAAAGACGAACAAAACCATCTCCAAAACCTCCTATGAAAAACCCCAAAATACCCATGAGACCTGTCAGCCAGCAAGGTCCTCATCAACAGATGGAAATGAAGGCTCTCATTCCCCGATCAAATGTACGTGTTCCTGAAGTCCCCTTGAACACTGTAAGATTTCTTCAAGAACTAGGGGAAGGGGCTTTTGGCAAAGTTTATTGTGGTGAGTTATTAAGCTTGCATGGCAATGGAAGTGTCACTCCTGTGGCCATCAAGACATTGAAAGAAAATGCAACCCAGAAGACTCAGCATGATTTCCAACGTGAAGCAGAGTTAATGTCTGATTTACATCATCCTAACATTGTTTGCCTTTTAGGTGTTTGTATGAGAGAAGAGCCAATGTGCATGTTATTTGAGTATATGTCACAAGGAGATTTGCATGAATACTTAATATTACATTCTCCTAGATCTGATGTATCTGCTAATAGTGAAGATGGTACCTCTCATATCTTGGAATTACCTGATTTCTTGTATATCGCTAAGCAAATAGCAGCTGGCATGGAGTACTTATCAGGTCATCATTATGTCCACAGAGATCTTGCTGCCAGGAATTGTTTAGTTGGAGATAACTTAACTGTTAAAATATCAGATTTTGGGTTGTCTAGAGATATTTACTCTTCGGATTATTACAGGGTTCAATCAAAATCTCTTTTGCCCGTTAGATGGATGCCGCCTGAATCAATACTCTACGGAAAATTCCAAACAGAAAGTGATGTCTGGTCATTTGGAGTAGTGTTGTGGGAAATCTTCAGTTATGGATTACAACCTTATTATGGATACAATAATCAAGAAGTCATTGACATGATACGATCTCGCCAACTTTTACCATGTCCTGAAGATTGTCCAGCTCATATATATGGTCTTATGGTTGAATGCTGGCATGAGATATTTTCTCGTCGACCAACATTTAATGAACTTCATACGCGCCTTTCATCATGGTTGGACATGTTGGAATTGTCCAGGCAATCAAGAACTCATAGTGTTGCACATTCAGGAAGCACAGTTCAAAATGGTAGTCAACACAGCAGCACAGGCCCTAGTAATAATACAGGCTCCACCAACATGACCAATGTAAGCACTGCTACTGTGCCATCAACAGGAATACACGTTCCTGTTTTTCCTCAGGCAATATTATCTAATGCTGGCAATAATTTATTACAACAGAAGCTGGGAAACAACCATCATGTGGTGCAAGGTCCTCACATTCTATCAAACCCTTTCCCCAATGATCAGTTAAATGTCATGTCTTTGCCAAGATCTACCACACCTAATGTAAGGCAGCTTCCTCCTCAAGTGATTCCACCATATCATATGTCTGATGGGAAAGTTTCAAAAGTATAAGTTGCCATCGAATTGGTATTCTGAATGACTATAATCAAATCAGTAATGGATGATTTTCGTCTTGAAGAAAATAGTCAAAGCAACATCTAGCACAGATACTTGTAAACTAGCAGCTAATGTGTCCTATGTGCTAAATTGTTGCTGGCTCTGATTGTAATTGATTGAAATCTCTAAGCTAAAGATGAAAAAATGCTTTTTTTCATCCAAGTTGGTATTGTGTTGCTCTGACCCAGAATCAAAATGTGTGATTCTCAATGGGTAGTTTCTTTTTTCCCCCCTTTCATCTCCAACCGACTGAGAGCTTTATTTTACAAAGTTTTTTACTCAGAGCTTGTACTATTTATTAGTCCACTCTCATGATGTAGCAAGAATGCATGGATTGATTTTATAAACGGGAGACTTTTCGTTTTACTATGCATGTTCACATGCCGTTTCTGGCCAGTAAACTAAAAGTAACTTATTTAGATGTCTTTTTAAATGTGTGAGATGTATTCCATGACTTTTTAGATGTAACAACCAATGTATGGAAATGGATTTTGCCTTGTTTAAATAACACAGTAGCATATATACTTAACTAGCAATGGTATTTAAAAAGAAAGAAGTTGTAATAGCTTTATAAAATTAGCAACCAAAAAAAAGTATTCTAGACTTGGTTTTTAAATATAAAAACTTCAAAAACTAATATAGTTGTACATGTGTAAATATGCAAGATTGGAAAATATCAAACAGATTTAGTCCAAAAAACATTTTTTTACCTAACATGTGTAAATCGGGAATTTGATACTTAAAAAAATTCATCATCAACATAATTAGTCCACTCAGTTGAAAATCATTAAAAATTCATTAATAAGCCATTAGCTATATATTTTTGTACTAACTTTTATAAAAATTATTTTTTTGTAGCATCTATTAAAAGAAAGGGAAGTAATTACTTAATATTAGTTGCTACTGAACAAGGCATGTCCATTTTCATGAGCTATTATGCATTTGAAATAATTGAATACATTACTTTTTAATATCTTGTACATAAATGTGTTTCCACTTGTAAATACAATGCTTTTTTATAAACTTATTTATTTTGAGTTGAATCATTTTGCATAATGCTGCCTTCATTAAATTGGGTAATTCTTAATTTTCTTCACTGCCAATTTGTTTTTAATTTAACATGCATGTATGAATTATCTTTTGATGATTCAGATCAAACAAAATGTTTGGAAGAGGAAAAAAATTGTTTTTTTTTCCTGTTTCTTACAATGTACATTATTTAGAAATCTGTATTTAACTTTTTTTTACATATTTCTTTTTAACTAAAGTTACTATTTGTTTATTTTTATTAATGAAATAAATAAATTTTGTTTAGTCTTCATTACTGATTTTAAAAAAAAACATGAAATGTATGCCAAGAATGAGAAAAAAGTTAATTATAAAATTTATAATTTAATTTTTCTAATGTATAAACAAACTTCTTATAATTATTCATCTTAAAAGTTTTTTATATGTACAGTTTGCAAAAGTAGAATATTTTTCATTAAATGAATTACTTGAAAATTACCATTGGAAAAGTCTGTGTGTATTTATTTCATTGTACAAATATCATTTCTTCCATTGGTGTTAAAATATTTTTTTCACACCTGGTTTTTATCCATTTTTCATTGCTGCAATGTATTTTATTATTTGTAATTATGCATGAATGGAACATTGCTTGAGAATTAAATATTCTTATTTTTTCTTGTCCTGTAGAGTAATTCTTCAATGTGCATATCTCAAGGATTAGTATAATTTGACGTGTAAATAGCATAATTCGAAAACTTGCAGCTAATTTTTGTGTCAGTATTTCTTATTAAAATTACTGCTGCAATAAACATTTTCGTTTAAAAGTTTCATAATTTTATCATATGTCGTTGCATTTATTGGATGTTTTTGATAAATTTATGAGCTTGAAATGTGACTTGGGCTTGTGAAATGTTGCTTGTTGATTGTGTAAGCCAGTCAGATATGATTGTGTACATATACAAAATGGATAACCCTTTGTAATGCTTGTACCCATCTTTCTCTTTAAAAATGCACTGTACATACATGTTCTGCGATGATTTGGCTGAGTGTAACTTTCAGCCTTTATAATGCTTTGAAAGGAAATGTGTCTGAAAATTTTTGATATTGCTTCTCCAAAATAATTTCTTTAATGCTTGTAAAATTACAATGTCTGAGAATTTGAGTTAGCAGTTCATTCCCCCCCCCCTAAGTTTTAAAATTTTAGTGGCATTGAATCAGATGCCATATGTATTTTGGTTAAAATATAAGTTTCAGTGTATATATATGATATTTATGTAAAAATCTCTTTTTATCTTTGTTAACAATAGATTTTGTTTGTGAAGACTTGATCATCTGATTATTGTTCATGGTTTTAATCATTCCATTGAAGCATCATTGTTGATTGTCCCAAATTTTTTTTAAAAAGCATAAAACTTAGAATTTGATTGTTAAATTATGAAATTTTTATCACCAGCTAAAAATAGTAATGAAACTATTTTATTTTTTGTGCTGGTAACATATTTTAAATTATCTTTTGTGTAATTGTTTTTTTTTTTTAAATTGTTTTGTTACCAGTTTTACATTTAATTTTTATATTAAATCTTGATATGTACTGTATTACCTTTTTGTGTAAATGAGCATTTTGTAATTATTTTAATTTTCATACAATTTTGATCTCATATTTTGTTTTAAATTTCAGTCACAAAAAATGAATATAGCTGTGTTTTATCAATTCAGTGCCATATTTAAGTGTCTGGCTAGTCAGTGTTTATTGTACCAAAGATTTCTCTTTGTTCTTATCCAGTGTCTGTATTTTATGAGAATAAATTTTCACACATTTTGTGATTCATAAATTGATTTTTTTTAAACTAAAAAACACACAAAGCATTTTCTTGATGTGTTTATTAATACTCTGAATGTACATAATTTTAAAGACATATATTTAGATCCAGTTAAAGAGATGGTCCTATAATCATGAAGATATATATCATTTGTCTATGTATTGGATCATAGAAATCATGTAAGACAGTGTAAATTAATGAAATACATAAAGCTAATTACAGAAATACAAATTAAATACATGTGGGATTTTAAATGGTTTCTTTCTTTTCATACACGCATTTTCATTTATTAACTACAGGAAAATTTTATGTTAGTGAATATTTTACTTTATACACATTCATCTTGAAGATACCAATCTGCAGAACTAAAATTATCTCTTAAGTAATGAAAAAATAATCGTAATGAGAACATATTTTGCAAAATTTCAAAAGTTGTTTAAAAACAAAAGAAAATTTTTTGTTCATTTCGGCATGGAAGATCATAGATTTGAGCGATTAAATTAGCATACATTTGCAGCACCATATGAAAAAACAGTATTACAAAAATAACCTATTTAATTCATAATTATGTTAGAATTACAGAAAAGAGTAAGGCCACATCATGCAAAAACACAAGGCTGAATTCAAAATGATGCCCATATAAAAAGTTTTTTCCCATTGCATAAATTTAAAAACAAAATTTTTTCAAAACAATGAACCATTAATTTTTATGAGGAAGTTACAGGAACACATACAGTAGAGTTTAGCTGAAGCTTTATCAGAAATTTAAATTTAATCATACAGCAGTCTCTACAAATCACTATGATGAGCTTTAACAAAAGTGATCCTTATATTTCAACCTTCCTGCTCTTAGTTTCTCTAATTAAATGATTAATTATCAGCCTTAAAGAATCACGAATCGTGATCTATCAAGTAAAATAAAAATAGCTTTTGTAATGAACTTTTAAAGTGTATCAATTGGGATATGGTTGCAAAGGAATTAATTTATTAAATTTTAATGTATAGAATTATTAGTTGCTATAATTTGAAGAACTTTTTAGTTCTCTCAATAGAAAGTTGATAAACTTGCACCCTAATAAGTTATAAAAAAGATTAGGCACAAGTTGAGGTGTTATTTTCATAACTTAGTAACAATTCAGAATAATTAGTTGGTTGCTAATAACATGAATGAAGTCCAAGGGCATTATTAATTTTAATCAAATAGAAATTTGCTGCATACGATATATTTTGTTCTATTTATTCTACCATTCAATTGCATCAGTTGTACTAAGTGAACTTGACTCAAATAAGAAATAGGAAGAAGTGTGAATCAAATTAGACCAAGTAATTCTAAAACCTAGAATTACATTTTTTCACAAGCAAGAATAACTCACAATGAAATGCTAGTATAATAGGAGCTTCTATAAATTATTCTAAATAAAATGCTCAACATATGTTCCTAAGTAATATTGAATTTTTTTTGAAAAATAAATGTTTTTAATACTAAAAACTGTATCAATTAATCATTCAATTTAAGTTAAGAAGTTACTTTTCGTACATTGATTAAGGGAAAATATCTTTTATATGAGACATCATTGAATGTTAAATTATAGATATATGTAATCAACAATAAAAAATTCTGTATATTTCAATAATATAAAACAGCAATCACAGATAAAGCCAACAAACTAAATTGTTCGACTTAAAAATTTATATAACAATTATATATATATTTATTTATATTTCAGCAATGACTAAAAAAGAAATGCATGCAAAAAGTACAAAAGTGTTTCTTAAAATATAGCAGTGCATACATTATGCTCTTATTTACAATATTTCAATCAAAACACTAATTATTTTATAGGAATCATATGTTGTGATTTAAGAAATGATTATTCTATTTTATACCAATTAAGGTAACAGTATGCACAAAGCATACAGCTTATTGGTAGCTATTTGATGGACATGTATCTAACTTAAATACATATCCATGACATAGCAACCAATAAGCTATGGAAGTGGATATGTATTTAAGCTTAAATAAACTAGGTCAAAATTATTTATAGTTTTGATCTAAGTTGCATCACTTTCTTTAACTTGATTTTGTCATTTCATACAATACTTATGCTTTATTTCATATATATAAGTTGAATCCTAACTAAGCAATAAATCATCTTGCAATATATCTCTGGAAATGTTTAGAAAATAATTAAAAGAATATATGAATGAAATATCCAAAACAAGATTTTACAAATTTGATAGCTAATTTATCCATGTCTAAATTTTACTAAAAGTTTTAAGGACTATTCATGCAATCTTTGTGAGAGTTATTTGAAAACAGTCAGATTTTCTTTATTTATATATAATAATTTTACTCTCAGTTATCTAAAATCTTAAACTGCTGATATGCTAACACACTAATATAAAAGACCATGTAAAAGTCTAACATGGAATTGCATAGAATACACAATACTGAAATTTTTTAACTGATAATTTGATAATAGTATTCATAAATATTTTATAGATCATGATTTAAGACTGGTTAGGTTTTGAATACCCACCAAGAAGTAAATTCAAAAACTATTTACTAGATAGTGGTACTTTATTTGATATATGATGATTACTATTATACCTTAAAAACTTTAAATGGTAAATTGAACATCCTTAAATAAATTAAGAAAAATGTATAGTAAATTTTCTAATCTTTCTCTGAAGAAAAAAAGGAGCAGTCTTAAGTACAATAATCATCTCCTTGGGATTTCTAATACTAATGTTGAATTCTCTTGAGTTCACAAATGAGCAAAATTATCAAGTAAAAATTTTAAAAAATCAATGCATTTTAAGACATGACAACACAATTGACCACAGAAAATGTTTAAAAATAATACTGTTAGTCCTATCTTTAAATAAAATTATTATTCATTATCCTATTTAGAATGATGATAATAAATATTTCATAAGCTGATGAGTTGCTTTTCAGACATATATTAGAAAGAATACAATCTGATATTATATCAAACCATACTTGGAAAAAAAAATTGGAAATGGTTACAGTCTTTATATTGAAATTATAATGATGAATGGGAAATGAAAAAATTTAAAAGAACTAAAGAAAAACATAGAATACAGTAGAAACTATTCAAGGTCAATAAAATGTCCACAAAAAACACAAGAAATAAAAGTTTATCAATCACATATGGATGTATACTGTCCATAATTCTATAATCTGAGATCACTGCTAGTGGAACTAAGATCAAATGGCAGTGAAAAATAAAATAAAATAAATTGATTGTATTCAGATATTAGATTCAAAACGACAGATTTCCTCCGTTTTCATGCCCCTAGAAACTTTTGTAATATTATTATTGTTGTTATTAACCACATTTGATTGGTGGCTATGGTGGTGGTGGTGATGATGTCCATGGTGATGGTGATGTCCTGATGATTTACTGGTTTTGTTGTTTGAAGCAACAGGAGATTTTGAATGATTTTTGCTTGAATCCCTGGATCTATGCACAGGAGAATGTGGCCTGTAGTTTCCAATACGGCAAGCAACTACAGATGCATGATCAAGTTTGCCAGGAACAACGCAAAGCTTATCTCCAACCTTTCGTCGACGAGATCTCTGCTCAACAGTAGAATCAGGTTCATCAGCATTATACAAGTCAGGATCCTCTAGAATCTTGCGCTTTGCAGCAGTCAGTTTCATAGCAAAATCAATTAAAATATCACACAATTTTTGGGAGGAATCAAATCCTTTTTCATTGTCATTCTGGCCATTGCTCAAAAGATCTTCCATCCTCAATAACGTCAACTGGTGTCGTTGGTGTGCTTCAACTACTGGCAGGGTCGGTTCTGTTGGCGTCATCTCTATTGACTTCTTAGATTCTTCATTATTGTTGTTGTTACTGCTTTGTCGCTTCAAGACAGAATTCAGCCTACTCTGTCTTTTCACCGTAACATCCTGACTGTTACTGTTCTGTCTCTTGACGCTGGTGCTCGAGTGTTTGGATGATTCTGGTTTATTAACTTCAGAGGTCTTTCGGTGGGGCTTTTCAGGTCTTTTTGGAATGGCAAATTTTCCAACAACAGGATCAAAATTATCAGAAATACCATCACTACAGAGGAAGACATAATCTCCTTGTTCTGCTATGGTCATTGAAACAGTAAGGTTATTCAATTCTGGATTCACTCCATCAACTGGTCCCAAAGCTCCAAGAGCATCACGCATGTCTCTCATGGAATGTATATCATGAGATCCTGAAAAAAAATTCGAAAACAATTTAGATCATAAATATTATTTTGAACATGAAAATTTTAATAAGAATTAATGTTACATAGCAATGCAGTTTAATTATTCTTATTAATAATTACAAATAAGGAATTGTTCATTAAAATTAAATTAAAACAAATAAGGTTACAAGACTTTTTTCTGTTTTCTCTTTATGGATTTAAGTTCTAAAATCATGTTCTTAATTTATTAAATTAAATAAATATTACTCATTAATTCAGATATTTATAAATTTAAGTAAAACTTATTTGAATGCCTTTTTTTATTTTTGGAAATGCTTTACATGGTCTTATTATAAACAATAATGTAAATTTTCAAATACACAGACTTAGAAACAGAATATAATTACATACATAGGGGGAAATTAAGACATTGCAAAGAAATAAAAAATATAAGCTATTGCAATTTAACTTCCTATCCCATACAAAAGATATTTATAAATAAGCAATCCATTACCAAGCTTGCAAAATAAATATAATAGTAATAATAAGTTAACTTCTAATTTAAATCTTATTAAGATTGAAGCAAAAAAAAAAAAATGCCTAAAATTCAGTTAAAAACTCAAATTTAATTATTCCTAGTAGTGAATCATAGCTCTAAACAAGTTTTATCATAAAGGGTAGCTTTAATTTCACAAGCTGACAGTATCTTTCTGTCATAAAAGTAATTAATTAAAATTAAGTGAACTCTTCTATGCAATTTCAGAGCATAGAAAATATCTTATAATGCAATAAAAATATTCTATGACAAATTTCATTAAAAGCGAAAACTAATTTTAAGCAAATCTATTATAGGCCACATAACCATTATGTTTTTACTTTCATTACGTAGAAATGCAATAAATTATCTTTCTTTATATTTTTTATATGTAAATTTAAAAAATTATATTTTTGTATGTATATGATTTTTGAAAATAACTCTAATAATAGTTACACTTTTTTTTTTCTTTTTAAAAATGTCAACTAAAAATTCTTAACTTATTTTATAAAAGTTTTAATATAGCATTTCATGAAATGAAATATTTCAAATTAAGAGTTTCACAAGATATTCATGTGAAATCACACAATCCTCGATCATGTATAAGATTTATACAAATCAATGAAATTCTAAAACGAATACAAACAAAACATTTTTAAAGATAATGTTCGATTTGAGTTTTATAATAAATAATATGATGATTGCAGTCATGTATATAATTATTTTTAATGTTAGTTTAAATATATAAGCTAGTTAATTATGTCAAAACTAATCAGTTAAAAATAATTATACATAGCATATATAAAAACCTAATAAATTAAAACAGCAATAAATACATAAATATTTATATTATTGTAATGAATCTCTAGAAAAATAATGCATGATTAGATGCAAATAATTCTGAATGTTTCACTGGAAGTTTGAATAAAAAAGTATTTTACGTTCAGATAAATTTAATTTTAATGCATAAAATGAGTTTCAAAGTTAGTATTTGACTGATACTCATAGAAAAACCACATGGCAATATTAATTTCTTTCAACAAAATGAAATTTATTTTGTTCATTTTAGTAACAAAAGAATTTTTTGGATACTTTATTGGCCACATCAATAACCAAAACAACACATGCACATATATAAGCTCTCGTTTTAATTTACATAACAAGATGAGTCTAACACACTGGCCTCATAAAGTCAAGGTTTAACTTGTTTTTTGTGTTGAATTTTGAAAATAAATCAACGTAGAAACAAGAAATTTGGAGAAAATATGCACTAAACGGGTTTTTTTTTCATACTATACAGAAATTTACACATAAGTTTAACACAGACATGATTTTTACACAAAAAACACATTTAGCAAAAAAGTCTATTCTTGGAGAAAGCAGTACATCACATTTTTATGTGGAAAAATGTCCTAAAAAGATGACAATAATAAGGAATATGTCCACAACTTACTGCACTGCATTTGGGGCATTGATGTTTCAGACTGTCAATTAAGTTGTTGAATACCGAAAAGGGAAGAGAAGACCAGACTAGGAGCAAAACCTGGTTCTAGCTCCTGTAACAAGCTTGGAGAACTTAAAACAGTAACATGTTCACCAAAGTAGAGACTGCACTTGTAAAGTCTCAAATATGCTTGATTGGATTCTGGTCTTAAGATTGAACAGGCCCCCATTCCTTTCACTCCCAATCTTCAAGATAGTCTATAACAAGTCAGCTCAGTGAGATTGTGCATTATCATCCATCAGAATTAATTTCTTATCAATAGCAGTGGCATATGGGTAGACATATTAATCAAGGATCTTGTCCCAATATCTACCATGGAATAGATGCCTGTGAGTGAGACCTTGAGAGAGATACCTGCCTAAACCAAGATTCTACAACATCCCTAACTGTGTCTTTAACCAATGTTCAATTGGTAATATTTGTGATGTTGCTTCCCTTAGATCAGCAGATAACCTGAATTTCTCTCCGTCAAGATAATGCCTATTGAAGGTAGGTGACACACAACTGATTGTTTTGCATAGAAATATGCATTTAGAAGGGGCATTTGCATTGAAGTAGAGGAGAATCTTGTTCCCAATGCAACAAAAGTAAGTATAGAAGTATTATATCTACATTCAGGCCAAAAGAACTAGAAAATGGTTTCCTGCAGGTGTTGAAACTCATGGTCAACCAAAAACATGTCTTCAAGACACAGAATCTTCAGATTTAAACTGATTCTACAGTTGTTAGACCAGACTGGGAGCCACATTGAGATGTCTAGCAGCATCAGCTTGTAACACAACCCCATTTGAAAACACCAGCCACTTCAACAAAATAGGCAAAAAACTAAGACATTTCTAGACACTCCTGGGTATTGTCAATGAACTTATTAACAACTATTGAAGATTGGCAATCATGTACAAAATATACCATGAAGTTACAAAGGTTTGATTTTTACCCATTTTCTCAAACTCTGATATAAATGTCCATATCCATTTCTTTAAAATTAAAATAATAATTACAATTTTTGGCATAAGTTTATTTAAAGTTCATTACATTCATCATATAAACTATGTATTTTATAGTTACTGCCATTTTTTTAGTGGTAAGATTTGAAAAATAGGTTGTACCTTAACATTTGGAAGCCAGTGTATTATTTTTCAAATTGTTTGGAAAAATTCTGATGAAATATGGATATTTCTCTCTGCTAAAACATGATACATATGATGCTTAGCGATATTTTTGTTGTGTTACCGGGCAAATATTCTATTTCATAATATAATTAACTTTTAGAAAATATCTCAGAAATATATTTTACAGAATGTTCAAAAAATATTACTGATTGATACATATAAAATACAAAATAAAAAAAAAATAAGGTTATGTACCTTGTGTTATCTCTCGAACTCCATGTTTCTGACTGTAAACATATGCCAAGCTATCCCCAACGTTGCAAGTGCAGATAATGAATTTATCTGAATTGCGCAATTGGCAGACAACAGCAGCACACAAAGTTGTGAGATTTCCTTCTTCCTGTAGGATTAGATTGTGAGCAGCGTGGAATGAACGGAGAAGACAGACGAATACATCCTGAAATAATAATAAACACATTTATTGATTTGACATTATGATAAATACATAGTTTAAATTTTCAATATGTTGTGAGTAATAATTATATAAGCCAATAATTTTTAAAACATTAAATGTTAAGCTTTTAGTATTAATGCTGGATAAAATATTTCTCATTAGATTGAAGGAGACAAAAATTTTAGACATTGCCCCTACCCCATTTTATAAAGAAATTCCAGAATTATAAACAATTAATGGAAATATTGCTGAATTGAAAGAGAGATTCTTAAGCTAATTGCTTTGGACATTATGTTACACAGTACCCATTAACTTTTGAAATAAAAACCGTAGAAAATAAACAGTTATTTAATTTGTACTTTAAATGGTGACATTTTTTCAAGTTTAAAGTAACATTTAGAAAATAACTGAATGTCCAAAATAATGGTGGAGAAATTTTTATTTTGTAGTTGTAATTATTTAAAAATGTAATAATGAAACAAAAGTTGATTATTAATATTAGAATGTTTTAAAATTATCTCAGTAGTTATTAAAACTATTTAGTGAAAAATGATTTTGTCTGGTGCCCAATAATAAAAACTTAATTACAAATGCATTAATTTACAAAAATAATAGAAATAAAATATATTAATGAGAATATAATTTTAAATATCTCATTTATATAATGACCTGAATAACTGTGATTAGTTTAATATGAAATAAAATACGATGATTCAAATTTTTTTAACAATAATATCTTCAATTACTATACTTGTACATTAAAAAAGTCCAGGTTAATCCACGAATTTAAAATCTTTATATAATTCTAATTCATTGCTAATGAAATTTTTTAAATTCTGAAATCCCAATAATAATCTAATATAAAAAAACCAAACTGAGTTTTACTTAAATTTTTAATAAGGGTTCAAAAACTTAACATAGCATACTTTACTAGCTCAAAAACAATTCATATTATAATTAGCGCCTCTATCCTTCCAAAGAACTATCTTATTTCATTAAATATAATTTATAATTTTAAATTTCAAAAAAATGACCAAACAAAAAAGGCATTAATATTAAATATTACTGAGAAATAAATTTTAACCACTTTGAAACTCGTTTTTTTAAAAAATAAATCTTGCTCTTGAGATGGTACAGATTTCACAGTAATGATGCCCTTAAAAAGAATTTTCTTTCCACCCTTCACAAAAGCATCACATTTTCCAAAGTATCCCTTATTACTTTACCTTAATTACTCTAACTCGGGGCCTTGGGTAGCCTAGTGGTTAGAGCATTGGACTTTAGACCGGAAGGCCTGGGTTCGATGCCCGATGCCACCAAATCCCTATCGAGTATAAACGGAGAACGTGCTCATTAAATCAGTGGGTCCGAATGGTGTCGCCATCTATCGTGTTGTTACGAGCAAAATCGCACTGTCACCTTCTTGGGGGCTCAAAGCTTAGGCTAACGACAGGCGTAAAATTCTAGCCCTTAGCCGCGATGAATTTCGTGGACCTTGATCTGATGTTACTGTCGATCAGGTGGCATAAGCAACAACAACAACTCTAACTAAACTATGATTAATCAGGATAAATGTAATCAAATGCTTAGTGGGGAAAATGCATTCAAATGTTTTGACAGTGTCAATTGTTGACATGCACAAATGGATGTTACACTAAATTCATCAATATTTCAAAAATTATGCAATAGCACTTTTGATGTTTGATAATTTTGAAGCCCTTTTAGATTCAGATACTCCCAGTAAAACCCAGCAATTAACAGACTACTTTTATGAGGGGAGAGAGGCTAACTCAGAAACTCCATTCTTATGTACACCCCCTTCCCCACCTATTATTCAACATTACAATCTTTGATAGAATCAGGACTCTCAAACATACAGATTCAAACTCTTATGCTTACGATTTGAACCATACTAAACTACTGTAACAAATATACTTTTGCTGTAATATAAGTATTTGAGAAGAGTTTTTAAATGTTTTAACAAAATTGTTCTGAATTAAGATAACTGCAGTTAAAAGCATAATTGTAGAATATAATTATTATAAGCATTTGAAGCATATAGATAGAATTTCTATCTCACAAAATAGCAATTGCAATAATAAGTACAATTTTCTGAAGAGACATTTTCCCTTTTTAAAAAGGTTAATTTGGCACTTTTATACACTTTATAAAGTGTTAGGATAATTTGGAGCTTCACTGCTCTTTAAATCAGAACATTGCACAGTTTTTAAAAATACAGCATGTTTTGACTAACTCAGAAAAGGGACAAAGATATTCATAAATTTAAAAAATGCAGTTCTACAATATCCTTAAAAGTAAAATGCTTACAATTTTACTCTTTTCTTTCTCACTGATTTTACTTATTTATGTAATAGATATAATTAAAAATTCCACAGAAGAATATAAAATCGTATTTATAGGGAAAAAATCACAATAAAATTCCAATATTATTTTGTGATGAAAATTACTGTATTCTAATACAAATAACTAAATTTTAGCTTTTTAAACATGAGAAATGAAATTACATTATACTATTACATACAACTGCATATTATAGCTTGTTGCACTCTATGTAGAAATTTATCACCATCTACTATATAGCTTCTGATACAAGTAAATTTAAAGAAAAAGCTGTCAGTAGTCAACAACTCTGATGTCATAAATATGAAAAAAAAAAGAAAAGATTCTATGAGGTTCTAATAATTCTATACATTAAAATTTAACAAATTAATACTTTTGCAACCATATCCCAATTGGAATATTTTGTTCCAATTTTCTAAGTGAATATATTAATTAAATGGGGATACAACTTGATTGGACTTAGGAATAGATTTTGCACAGTTTAAACTAGGATATTTATATATTTATCCAATGTGAAAAAAAGAAAATATTCAACAAACATTTAAAGTAAACTTTCCATGAAAGAAGTTACAATTTCATACTACTATGCAACAGAGTAATAAGCTCAATTAAATCAATATATTAACCATAGTGGTCTCTATCCTTCCCCCTTCTCTGTACAACGCATTGTTCAAGTAATCCATACAACCATGAACTGCACATCGAGCGGCAAGGCAAGATTTTTCACCCCAATTAACTCCATCTGCAAGAACCAAAACTGCACTATTTTCACGCAAGCATACAGCAAAAGCATCAGCTATAGGTTCTCCTGAAAAGAAAAGAAAAGGTTTTATGTAAGTTTTTTACAAGTAGGGTAAAACTTTTAACTTAAAACATTACAAAATCCTAATTATTGACAAAACCTGCTCTTAAATAATTTCAGAGCTTAACACTAATGGATTTATTTGAATATTTTTTAAAACAAAACTGCAAATATAATTTTAAAAAACCCATACAGATCCAAAATATTTCTAAATGAATGAAATGAAAGAACGCAAAAAGAAAGCAAGGGGAAGAATAATTTCTAAACATCATGTTAAAATAAAATTAGTACTTATCAGTTATAAGGACCATTAAGCCAAACATGGGAAAATATGTAGAAAACACACCAAATTTTGTTCAACTATTGTGTTTGTAGTAAATGTATCTTGTCAGATAATATTTTAAGGGCTCATGTTGGCAACACCTCGGAACAACTGTCTTCATACCTGGGTTGCTATAGTCAGTAAATACCCAAAATTATTTGCTTGACAATAGTAGAGAATATTAAGTGAATGTGATTGAAGAAAAACCTTGACACAAAATGTAAATAATGGCTAGAAAATATGAGAGAAAATGTAAATGCTACCGATGTGCCTTCTTTTTATATTATTCTTGATTTTACCATTTTCTGTACAGTGAAACAACAAACTGAATAATATATCAGCATAAAAGAGTTTTAAATATAGAGAAAAGAATACACAGAAAGAAATGATTTCAACAATTTCAATGATTTCAACAAATGATAACAATTTCAATTTTTTAAAAAAAAAACCTTCTTTAAAAAATAAGTTATGTGCCAAATAGGACATTATTCAAGCAACAAAACAGTAAATCTTATACTTAGAGCAATTATTATGCAAATGGACAGTATTTAATGAAGCAAGAATGTACTTGCAGGAAATGTGACTTAAAACAAAAATACATTTATAGTTTATTTACAATGTTATTTTTATGAAAATTGTAAGTTAGTTAATTATAACAACATAATTTTTATAATAATTTTTTCAATTGTTATTTTCATCAAAATAACACTCGATTCAGTTAAAGTACACAAAACTATATGGAAAATACTGTGTTATGCATTGATTGATGCAAATAGTGGCATTGATTGCTAACATCAATATCTTCTAAGAAACAAAAAATAGAAATAATCAGTCAGAGAAAAAATATGAATATAGGCTGATCAATGCCAGGGAAAAAGAAATATTTCATTTTTTAAAATATGCACAGATGAAATGATACTTGAATAATTGACATTTGAATAAAATCTAGTTGACCATTTTTGCCAAATAAGAGAAACATCATCAAATTATATGATATTCCATTAATAACATACTTTTATAGGTACAAGTTTTGTAAACAAGTTGGTGCAAGAACAAGAATTGCAACAGCTTTCATATTTGAAGGAAATGTGATCAAGTTCCAGTTTCAAACAATCTCAAAAAGTAAAAATTTTTATATTATTTCAAAAGCAATAGTTCTTTTAAAAAATATATATGTTATTTATAATCATGAGAAGTGTCAATTCATTCGTGAATTTCAATCTCCAAAAACTACAGATAAATATAAGTAAAAATTTTTTGTTAACCAATTTAATAAATGTAAGGAAATATTACATTCTGAGAAAAATTTTGTAAATTTTTAATACACCAAAAATTGTTTTTTTTTCTTCTTTCAAAATATATTTTTTTCTATAGCAGCAATAATTGTGTGTTCTTGAACAAATCAATGAATTCTTATATTTTTTCAAACAGCTGCCATACAATTAATTCCAAGACAAAATATAAAAGATTTCAGTTTTTGTTTCCATCTTTCAGGAGGATTTTTCGTTCCATTTATATTGTTCCATTACATCAAAAGAAACTCTATTAAATGAAATTCAAATGAATGAGATGTGTGTTATTTGATCTAATCAACAGCCTGCACAATAGAAAAGAAAAAGATATTGTAAAAATACTTTCACAATTTCATGAGCTATAATAAGAAAGTCAGTAGAAAGCATCCATAAGAGAAAAATGTTTTCAAAAGCAAATTTAAAATAAATGTCAGAGAAGAATAACCACAAGTTTCAAATGTATAATTAAATTCATTAAAAACTTACAGGATTAGCTTCCGTCATTTCAACAATATTTGTTTTTTCAAAAAAAGTTGCTTTTATACATTTATGTTATAAATCATTAATTAATACATTATAAATTAATTTATTAATTATTATGTATCTAGTTTTCCGATGAAAAAGAATTCACCCCAAGCTTATTTCATATGACAAAAACAGTTTGATTCAAATTGAAATTAATTTCTTCTACATACAAAAAAAAGGCAGACATTTAATTGAAACATGAACAATTCTACAGTATGTCAATACTTTCATCTCAGGAATAAAGATTAACATTATATTCTTATTTTTAATATTTTCACAGGCTTTGGGAATAGTTTTGCATTTTGTGTTCTACTTATACTAGTAAACTAATTAAAAATTTAAAAATAAGTTAATACTTTTAAATCTACAAATACTTACATAAGCAATATTTTGAATTAAAAAAATTACACACTAACCAGCATTGGCATTTGTTACAGGATGTTTTTCATATAAGGTTGTTGCAATACCATAGGCCCTTTCATCTGGTTGATTCCAGTTTTTAATTCCAGCTATTTCATCTGAAGAATCTATTGAAAATCAAGAATTACTTTCAGGAATCATTTGAAAGGATAACAATATTAAAACAAAAAAAATGTATATATATTATAAAATATATATATACATAGGATAAAAGGTCCATTGTTTTTACTGCATCAGAAATCAAAACTGGATTTTAGAAAATTTGATAATTATGGATAAAAATAAAATGCTATCTCCTCTGAATTCGCTCAAAGGAAAGACTGAAAATGGCAATTCTTAAACTTTTTTATTTTTAACAAAAAATTCAAAAAATGCTTTAGAAATTCTACTAAGTAAAAAAAAAAAAAAAAAAAAAAATTAAATTTATACTTTTCTTGATGTTTGGTAAATTTTCTTTCAAGACATACCACACAATTTTGATGAAAAATTATGTGGCATGACAGTTGGAATTTTTCACAAATTCTTTGCTGAAATGTTGAGAGAACATAGTTTTAAGATATCCCATTTTTTTTCAAAAAAGTTTTTAAGTAAATCTCTATTGGCAAATTTGGCACACAAAAAAGAGCCAAAAACAAACAAGAATTGTAACCTAGCACCAAGGGAAAAAAATATTTTTTTAAAAATTAAGTACTAGGATTTTAGTAGAAAAGAGCCTATCATTTAAAAAAAAAACATTTCAATTAAATTTTGATCATCATTAAATAACAAAAAAGTTTCCAAATATTTTCAAGTTTTATAAAAGTGATTAAAATAGTAATTTTTCAAACTAAACATACTTACGCATTTTTTGAACAGGTTAAGGTTAAAGAAGTGAATATCAAAACTTTCTTTTTCCATCTCAATTTAAGAAATTTTATATTTCTTACTGTTATAAAGTTTAATAATTTAATTTGATTAAAGAAAAATATTAAGATGCCATAAAAGATTTCACATAAACGAAAGCTGCAAATTATTAAAACACATTAGTCTGGGGGGAGACAAAAATTTCCAAGGAATTAAATTTTGCAGTCCTAAAGTACATGTTTGTCAATTTGCTTCTTGGTGTTTATAGAAAAAAATATTTTTAAATTATGTTATTTTATTATAGTTGCAAAGATCCTTCCAAATAAAGTTGATATAATTCATTAAAAATATGAGGCATTACTTTTCGAACATAAGAGTAATTTATATTGCAACTATTCATTCATATGATATTTTTTAAGTTCATTTCACCAATTCATTTGTAAAATTTAGAAAAACTCCATTCATCCTATACATGAGTGTGTGAAAGTTAATGCTACAAGTAAAACTTTTTTCAACAATTATTTTTAAATAATAGTTTTATAAATTCATTACACTTAATTCAGCACAAGTTTATGCTATTAAAAAAGTTGACTGAAACTACAAAGAATCGAAGATATATTACATAATTCCAAATCAAGAATGCAAAAATATGAGGAAGATAATTAAGATATCTCCAGTACTAAATTTTTTATACTTTTCTTTTACTGGATGCAAGAAATAAACTATTAAATATATATATTCAATAGCCAACACTTCATTGTAATTATAGACTGCCTCTCTCCATATGTGGCATTCAAATAACCAACATTAATGGTTATTTATTTTGAAAAGATATTCAAAGAAATCGAACCAAACATTCGTTAAACTTGGTGAGTACCCTATATTTAACTTACACTTCCTTTTAGTTGAAGAAAGTAGAAGCTTTTTCAAAATTTCTGTATATATTTATTACAAATGGAGTTTCATTGATATCTGAATTTAATATTTGTGGTTAGTAGTAGTATAAAACATCCATAGAATTTAATTCAGAAATAGTAAAGAGGTATTTTTCGCTAATTAGGTGGACAATTGATATAATAAATCCTGAAAAACTAAGTGCATTACTCATAATTTATTACTACCCCCCACCCTCTCTCTAACTCACTACTGCATAACTACACAAATTGAAAAAAAATTTGTTTTTATTTTCTTATTTTCTGACCTATTCTTTGGGCAGTGTTCTGATTAGCTGAGCAAAGCCGCACACACTGTGGGTTTTTCGATTTTGTCAAGCATCATCTCTTTTTCTTTTCTTAAATTTAATATTAATTGTGTCATCTGTCACACAGCTGTGATATATACTTATAAAACTGGTATAACAAATTCATTAAATAGTGACAAAAATGTCACCATAAATTGAATAAAATTTTCAATATTTATGAAGAAATGTGAGTTATTTTGAAGAAAGATAATAAACTGTATGCAATCCACAAAAGTATCCGGATTTTTTTTTAAATAACTGAAAAATAAATTGAAAACATCTTAATTTAATGACCAATTACAATTGATAACGAGCCCTTCATGATTAGAAAATTCACATTTTAAAAAATAATTTTAAACGATATTTTTAACTGCCAAATAATCGAAATTTCTTAAAAGTTCCATTGGAAATATAAGCATATTAAAATAGCTTTCAATTAAAACTTGGTAGAAGTCAGTTTTTGACAATCTTGTAGTCAAATGATTATAGAATAATTACAAAAATTCCGAATAGGAACTTTTTCCAAATTGGGTAGAAATAAAAAGAATATTACCAATGAATTTACCTTGATAAGTTGACAATTTCGATTCTTTTTCTGAAATTGGTTCGCTTGTTTTTTCTTTGTTATCTATGGGATGAACTTCATCAATGTTGAGTTTATTTATGTTTTCAGAGCTCCCTTCATAATCTTCATCTATGAAATCAACATCCAGATCAAGATATTCAAAGGGCTTCTGCTTTCGATTTACTTGAGTGAGTCCTCCAACAGGGCCAGTGTGGGCAGAGAGTACAACCTTGGACAATTTTGAAACTTTTTTCATAGGCAAATCATAGCAACATTTGCCAAATATTATATCAGGCTGGTTTCTTGTCAACTGCCTAAAAAATATTTTTAAAAAATAAATTCTTTATTATTATTTTTTAAAAGCAAATACATGACTTAATGAGTTTGTACACATATATCAACTTTGGATTTTAAGATGAACTATCATTTATAATTAAATACTTCGGAATAATATCAGAAATTTAACATGAATAGTTAGAGTGATGAACACAAAAAAAAAACGTACAACGATATTACTGAAAAAAATTTACTTTAAAAAAGTACGACATTACTGTAAGAACATTTAACAAAATATACGTTGGAAATAATATATTCTGAAGACCGGATTCCTTTTAGCCGATTTCTAAATTCACGTTTATTCAATAGATGGCGCCGGCAACAAAATATGGCTTTCGATATTTTTTTGTTAAAGAGATCTGATAACAAAGATGTGCCGTTCAAGAGATATATAAAATGTATTCTTAAATAAACACACATATTCAAAGTTAATTTTTTAAAGAGATTTCAAATTATTATCATGATCAAAAACAGCTTAAACAAAAAATTAACGCCAAAACTTTTTTTGCGAAAGTTTTTGAATAGCATAACAGTAAGAGAATTATTGTTATATATAACATTAACATACAAATTTTTCAGAAAAAGTATTACGGAGAACTATCCTTTAATTAAAATTATCAAAATTCATTTTCTCTGTATTAATTTATTTTTAAAAATATTGAAAAATTTATTGAACATCCTTTAAATATGATTTTATTTTTAAAAAGTTTTCGAACCAAATAAAATCGTTAAAATGGAATGAAGAATAAAATTAAAATTAAAGAACAAAGAACTCTTGATAGAGTTAATCCAATCATATTTGCATAGATTTTAATTCTATATTTTAAAATCGTATATTGTACAACGACGTAAAAACAATTATGATTTAGAATAGTTGATGCACCAACGGTTAATTTCTCAATATACTGAAATAAATCTTTAAAAACTTACAAAATTAGCAAATAATTTCATATTCTGCAAGAACGGAGTCCTTTCAAAATTATTCTTGAAGTTACTTAAATAATACTGAAATAAATTATATACTTAATTTTTGTGCAATTAAAACTATTTTTACCAAAATACTAAGAAAAGAAAAACGGTACGATCGCGTTGGATCGTTTATGTCAAAATTTACCGTGTATTATTATTAGATTCACTAAAAACAAACAAGGAAGAAGGGTATCTTTACTTTATGAATACATATTTATTTCAAAAATAAACATAAAAGAACGTAAAGATTAAAAATTATGGCTAAAAAATAGAAAAGTGCTTAATCACAAGCTAAAATTTCCTAACTTCATATGCCACTGGTGCCACTGAAGACTCGTCATGAAAACGTTAAATTTGTTAAGGCTCAAAATCCTCACGTTGGTGTAGTGTGGAAAATTGGGTTGCATTGTAAGTTCAGGTGTCATCCTTGTGACTTGACCGAGGTTCAAAATTACAAGGTTCTTCGTCAATAGCAGTGGCGTTGCTTTGTATAGCAGGGGTACTCGACCTTTTCCTCCGCAGGGTTACATACATAAGACAGATATTTCACGCGGGCCGCAACATGAATTTAATGGAGAAAAAACATTGTAAGACTAAAAACCGCATTGGACAAAACAAAATTGATCAAAATATTAAAACTCTCATTTTCGGCTTTTATTTTAATACTGTATTAACCCTTCTACCAAACATTGACAAAAATATTTATTTTTATGCATTTTTACTGATTTATGGGGTATAGTTTCGATTTTCTTTTATCCATGACCAAGCCTCTTGTTTATATTCTATTATTAAAAAAAAAAAAAAAAAATACATAGATTTGATTGTTTCATAGATAGAATTTCAGGCTAAATTTCTAGTATATTGTTCTGAAATAATTGAATTTTTTAGTGCAATGAGCCATAACCGGGCCAATTCAGAAAGGGTCACCGAGCCACATGCAGCCCGCAGGTTGAGTATCACTGCTGTAGAGTATGATTTTAATAAAAATCAACATTTTCTTGCCTCATATGCATAGCCAGTTATAATATTAACTTTGAATAGATGGCGGTCTTTTATTGTTATAGGAATAATCGGAAATGTTTTATATTCTTATGGAAATATTGGAAGTAATATATTATTCCGAGGTATTATTCACAGTTAACGCATTTTATAGGCTCGAAGTAATTTTTTTAAGAAACTTATCAGAACCTAAAATTAATTTGTAAACGTAAATGAAATACAATTTTGAAAAAAAAAAATAATGTTCTAAAATTTACAAAATGAATAACAATTTAGCTGTAAAGAATCATACCATTTCAAGATAATTTTTTTTAATGGATTTTGGGAAGATAAACAATTTTTGTAAATGAAAAAATATTAAATTATCGTGATATCAATTTAATAAAAAATAACTCCACCATTTTGAAAAACAATAAATTTTTCAAAGAAGCAGTAAAAACACAATGATTAAAAAAAACGATCAAAATCTATAAAATGTAACCCTAATCAAAGCATCTTATTCCCAAAATATCGTATTATTAAAATTTTAATTTCTCTTTTCCCTCAAAAGAATTAGATTAAATTTCCTAAATATAAAAGTAAAAATAATTTTCTTACTTTTTTATTTAAAAAATGATTTTTAAATTCATTATTCAATTACAACGTTTCTTTTTACAAAGAATAAACTATTTTGATATCACTGTTTTTTTTTAATGTAATGTAATTTTTTCTCTCTCAGGGTTAAATTAAGCTATATAAAAACAGTATTACATTGCACCCGAGAAATTGGAATTACTAGTTTTTACTTTCAGCTATTCACACATGCATTCATCATATTATTGATATTTATGACTTACCATAAAAATACTATATGCAAAACCTATTCAATAGGTCAACATGAAATCGATACAGAATTTTATGCACATAAGTGCACAGAATATCTTATATCCATAATTATAAGTAGCTTTAATTATAAAAACTCCTAAGTATCGCAATAAAATTTACTATTCACCATATCAGTGGAAAGTGCATCAATTATCCAATTATTAAAACCCGGATTCTATATAGCTCGAACACAATTAACATAAAACTAGATTTTCTGACAAATAGTATAATACTTGTATTCGCCATCATAAAACACAAAATGAAATTCTGTACCAAATAAATTTTTTGAATGTGGTGAAACAGATATAAGCAATTAAATTTGGACTGTAGGGGGAAAAATGGTATAAACTCTGGTGTAACATTCTTAAAAACAATCATTAAAAATAACAATTAAGACTTGATTTACTAAACAATAATTATAATAATTTTTTATTTAAATTCTTAGAATTGAAAGCATGCAACGAGAGCATTGAAAAAATGTCTGAATCACTTTTCCAATTTCATTAAAAGTAACTAAGCCTAGTACCCGCATAATTAAAAACTAATATATTTTTCAAAAAAAAAAAAAAAAAAGAAAACCGTAGTTGTGTTTTAAAAATATTATTCCAAAAACATAGGTTATGAATGGCGCCTTGCATGTATTCCAAGAATTTTATCAAATATTGTTATACGAAAACACGTCTATGTTTCTTACTCTTCAGTTTTTAAATGTTTTCCACTTCAAGAAAATTCGAAAATATATTTCTGCATAGAAGAAATTAATTAAGGTATAAAATATATATACGAGGGTAACTGAAATTTTTGAGATACGAGCAGACGAGAAGTTACAAAACAAAATTAACGGTTTAATTTGAAAATACAAAATATTTTAACACGGCAGACGACTTTTTACTGATTTACTTCAAGTTGTTTAGCGTAGAATAAATTTTAGACAGAAGAGAAAATAGAGTTGACGCGAGAACATTATCGTGCTATGATTTTCTATGATTTGAAAGCTGGATTAAATTAAGAGGGATGAGTTCAATGGCTGCAATTAACATTTGGTGATGAATCTCCATGTTCTGCTACTATACTCAGATGGTTTAAAGAATTTGGCAGTGGTCATAGTTCTCTTCAGGATGAGAAGAACACACAGGAAGGCCGCGGTCGGCAGTAATTCCGGATAATGTGTCTGCCATACGAAAAATGTTCATGGATGATAATCGCTATACCTACCAAATGATACAGAAAGAGCTTAACTTTGGATCCGCAGCCATATACAAAATTATTCATGAAGAATTACATGTGAAAAAAAGTAGTTTTGACGATGGGTTCCCATAAACTAACTAAGCACAAAAAGATGAGCGTGTCAGAATCAGTAAAAAAACCCCCTTGAATTGCTAAAAGAAGGAGACCACTGCATCATTTCTAAAAGTGAAACGGGCGATGAAACGTACATGCTGTTTTTTAAAGTTCCAACACGTCAAGAAAGCAAAGTATGGGTCTTTAAAGATGATTCCACGCCAACAATGGTGAAAAGACAACGAGCAATGAAAACAGTAATGTATGTCGTTTTCTTCAGAAGTATGGGATTGGTCAAAGCCAACAAGTCGGAAGGACAGAAGACAGTAACAGCAAATTGGTATACCACTATAAATGTCTTCAAGAAACTCTCCAAGAAGTTAATGTTAGGGTACTAATGCTTCACCATGACAATGCATCTTCTCATACAGCCGGAATAACAGTTGAGTTGCTTAAACAAAAACAAACTAAATTGATACAGCATCCACCTTATTCTCCAGATCTAGCTATGTGTGACTTCAGGTTATATTTTAACCAAAAAGGAATTTACGTGGACGTCGTTTTTATTCAGAAGAAGAGATTGATGTGGCTATATAAATGCATTTTTTCATCAATTCCAAGAAATGAATGGTTTCAAGCATTTAATCAGTGGAAAATTTGTCTACAAAAGTGCATTGATGCTGGAGGAGACTACTTTGTGAACACTCCTAAAAATTTTCGTAAGTATAACTTTAAAAACCTAGAAGTATTTCAAAAATTTCAGAGTGACCCTCGTATAAAACCAAGTGATTATAAAACTCCAAAAATAAAATAACACGTCAAACGATCTTTTTTTATTTCCACAACGTTAGTCACATGAAGTAAAAATAAAAATTAAAAAAAAGCTTCGAACTATCAAATAAAACACCAGCTGAAAATCTTTCCCATTTTGAACGCACGTAATTCCATCCTTCATTGTTTCCTTTTAGTTGAGGGATAGGAAAACGAATTATGACAAGTTTTGTTAACAATAGGCGAAAGTCCTTGACCTCTTATACCCATTAAAGAAGCCAGAGGGGAAGCAAATCTTCGGTCAGAATCGCAGGGCTAGATTCACAGCCACGTCTATTCATTCTCTACTTTCTCTTTCCATAACAAACAGTAGAACAATTTTCTCATTATTATAAACATTTCTTACGCTTGTTCTTGCACTCTGTCGCCGAAGCATATCGTGTTATGCGGTGTCCTTTACCTGCTTTGTATTCCAGGCAGAATGGAAGAATATTTTAGTGGCGGGAAATTCTACCTTTCGAATTTTTGGGAGAAAAAGAAACGATTCGGAAAGGAGGTCTGTAGCGCAACAACTCAACGTCACATTTTGCATACGGATTATGCGCTTGAGTGGTTTCGATTTTGAATCTTCATGCAAAATCCACTAGAGCGCAAAAAAAAAAAAAAAAAAAAGAAGAAGATGTCAGAATTTTTTAATGATGCACTAAAAGGGTTCAATCATTATGATGAATGATGCATTCACTTTTATTTTATACAAAGGATTGTTACGAAGATAATGTTTCTTTGCAGAATTTTATTGGTGCTATTTTTTATTGACAGTGAAAATAGCACTTTCTCTTTTTTTCTAAGATCAAACATAAGGGGTTTTTCCACATCCATCATCACTTTCGAAGTTCGGATATAAAAGAGAATGTAACAAAGTTTTAATTTTTACCTTGAAATGTAAACTCTTCAGAGCTATATTTTAATAACTTAAAAATAGTAAATTCCAATTTAAAAAAAATACAAAATCTCCATTTTTCAGATATAAATAAATCATAATAAAAAAAAAAAAGAGAAATTTACAATTTACTGTGTGAAAAAAAATGACATGGGGTCATTAGTGTAAATTATTTAAGAAATATCACACAAATTTCCAAAAACAGCAAAACGTTCAATTTAAAGATCCCTTTCCTTTGTTTAAGAGAAAAAATTCATACTATTTTTAAAGATTATTGGTTTGACTGCTCAATATGTATAAACATACAACAATTTATTATATCTTTAAAATTCTGAAGTTTTTATAGATACACAATTTTTCAGCTTCAGCATGTGAATTTATACATCCATTTGGTGCTGAAGAACAAGCAATGTATTTATAAAACAAAAGTCATACTTAAAAGAAGGGGGGAAAATTGATTCAAATAATAATAAATACTGCTTTGGAGAATGTGATTGATACCGGTATAATAGGATGGATTTTGCCCAAACCATACAATTTACAAAGTATATGCTTGATAAATAATAAGATCAACTTAAATGAGCAATCATTAAGCAATAAAATTAATTAGTTTTAAAGCGTTTCACTATTTACCATAACTTTTAAAATATAAAATATAGAATTCAAATTTTTTTCGAAAACATTGTGATATTAACCGTAGAACAAAAAATGGCCACTACTAAAATACAATGAGTTTTTTAAACAACCATTTAAAGAGCGAAAATATAGATAAAAATACTACTTAGTAATACTAATATAGTAATCTCATAAAAAATGAAAAAAAAATCATACACACAACTTTTTTCAAAGCATATAATTAGCAGAAACTATTTTTCAATCCTATTGTAAGTGCCTGATACTACAGCAACTACTATACATGCAAATTTTTCGAATACATAAAAAAAATTCCAACTTTTGCAAGCTGAGCTAATATTTTTTTTTCTTCTCCTTCTGGATTTTTAACTAATGATACTAAACTATTATTTGGCAAACTTTAAGATGTTTCTTCATTCGATTTGTTAAGATGGCAGGTAATTGGAACAGGGGGGGGGGAGATAAAAATTTATCATCGTTTCATTCAGCTCACGGTTACAACTCTTGGAAAAGAGCACTTTCAGCCCGAAGGAAAAGGAACACTATTGCGCCTCATTTCACTTCAGATCATTGCACCGCAACAGAAACAATGTCTGTTTTTACGGTGAGCAGATATCTCCACAATCACGGGTTCTACCCAAAACAACACCTAGTAGGTCCCGCTTTATTTTATGAAAGGATTCAGGTAGTGTGTTGTTCTAGAGAACAACAGACACTACAAATTTAATATTGTCGGGAGATGCCATTATATAGGAATAGGGATGACGATTTAAAATGAAATATCTCTAGGTAAAAGACATTAAAAGATTTAAGAACACTGACTGCTGTGAATTGTCGGGATGAGATTATTGCTTCATATGTCAGTTACATTGACGGATCTAGGGCGGCAAACTTTTAGGGGCGCCAGAATTATTGAGGCGGCAAAAATTTGAAATCGATTTCGTTTTTTATCAACTGTAAAACCGAATTTTAATGCTTCTTTTCTTGCTTTGGCAGCCTCAAGATAACAATGTTAAAAGGAGTAGAATTATTTTTTAAAATAATTAATCATGTAAGTAGTAAAATTTAAAGTATCTAACAAAAATAGGTACTAAAATTTTGTTTGTTAAGTATAGCATTTATCTATTAACGTTAGATTTCTCATAAATTCTTCTTAAAAAATCTACATGTAGAGTTTGTTTGATCTTTTATCATTATAATACAAAATATTAATTCACCATATTTAATTATAACTTTGTCCGGTTACTCAAAAACTTCGTCATTTTTTTTTAATCTCTCATAAATTTTTTTTTTTTATAGTTTTACGTAATGTGAGGCATAATTAATGCCTAAATTCAATATCTAAATTTAATTCGAATCTACTATATATATATATATTCGTATTATTATTATTATTATATGTAAGGGCGTCAAATTAACTTGAGCCTAAGGCGCCATCGAACTTAAATCCGTCTCTGGTCAGTCCATATGTTAGTGCAGTTTGTGATGAATTCGTCCAATTGGATAATCTAGAACAATGGTATTTAAAATGTATTCCACGGAACCCTGGAGTTCCACAAGGAATAGTTAAGGGTTTCATGAGTCAAAGCAAAAATTCGAAAAAAAATTATAAATGTATATGCAAAAGTGATTCATATTCGTAGTGGAGTTTATAAAACCGCAAGAGAGTATATATAAAGCCGTGTTTCCCGACCCGGAGACCACACCCCATACAAGAGAAACTTAAAAAAGAATTTCGGCATCGGACAGTCTTTCTTTTTAATAATTTTCTCGAACTTTTAGTTCTTTGCATACGTGAGATTGGGTGCTTTTACATGGGACACACTATGGCAAAGATTAGTTTCAACATAAGAGATTTAAAAAGCACATTTTTGTGTTTTATGACATGTTTAAGGGCGAATGTGAAAAGAATGGAACATAATGAAAACTATAATAAAAGACCATTTTTAAAATTGAGGGAAACTTGTGTCACTTGACTAGGAAATTATTTTTTAGCTTCCTATATTCATACAAATAAGACAAAAATCGGAAAACCTTCATTCTGTGTTTAAACACAGCGAAAGGAACTAAGTTATCAACACATTCGACGTTAAAATCTTAATTTAAGCAAAAACAGTTCTTTAATTTTAGGTTGCAAATTCATGCAGAATACACAGAAGTTACTCACAGAGCTATAAACATTTTAATAACATTTGCACCATGTATTTAAGAAAAAAATAATTCTCAATGTGGCAACAGAAACAAAATATAGAAACAAACTATATATGAAAAGTGACTGCAGATAACTGCACTACACCTAGATTTCAACAGTACACACATTCTATCCCAAATGTATACACATCTTAGTTACTAAATCGGTATAGTGGTTAGCGACGTTGACTGCTGCGCCGTAGTGTCTGGGTTCGAATCCCGGAGAAGGCATGGATGTTTGTAAATGAATAGTACCCCCCCCCCCGTTGCGGCATGGGGATACTCTAAATAGCCATCGAGCCGCAAGTCCACTCGTGAGGTTGGTGGAAGGGAAAGAGAGGTGGTGTTCTCCCTCAAAATTGGGGTGGGGCAGAACTAAATCGTACTGTCACCTGTGTGATGCTACGACAAGCGTACACCTAGCCCTTTGCCATAATGAATTTCGTTGGCCTGAGTCTGACGCAGTCGAGATCAAGTGGCATAAGAAACAAATGCAATGCCAGGGTAGATGACAACTGGAGCCTGAATTAAAGTCATTAATGAGTAAATTACATTAATATAACGTTAAAATTTTTTATATATAATGAAAAATACAGTTTTTTCCCCCTCAAATTTTTACATAAAGCACCTATAACACAGGTTGCTCTATTTCAAACATCATTTTAATATATATGCTTCTAAGGTTTTTATGGACGAAATTCCCCGAAAACACCTTATAGTTCTAAGCGTTCCGAGAGTCGACAAAGTTTGAAGACCACTGACCTAGAGGATAAGACATGTTGATGAATATCTTGTTGATCAAGGTTGTGAGCGAATGTAATGGCCGACTCGATCTCCAGAGTTTAATACGATAGAGCATTTTTGGGACAATCTCCATAAACAGATAATCCCCTTATATAGGTGCTCCTCTGATATTATTAATGAGCTGGAACAAAGGTTACTCAATGTTTGAGTGTTGTTTCCTTTTTTATTGTCCGAGAAATTAACAAGCAATACAGAAAGACGGTACCACCAAATAAATGATGCAACATACCTAATTAAAACATATTCATTTTTTTTTCCACAAAAATTTGTCAATAAAAGAAAAAATTCGAAAAAGTATAGTTTTTTCATTTATAAATCGTATTTAATGTTTCAGTAACATAAAATTAAACCAGAAATTGTTTAAATCACAATTTTTCTAAATTTTATGTTACACGCTCATTTGCTTTCCAATTAATCGTAAAAAAAAGTAGTTGTACCTTAACTTTTATAGATCGGTATACTTACTATCAAGAGAGTAAATTCCTATTTCAGAGAAAGACCATTTCTGTTTTTACAGCCATTAACAGCAGCTGAAAATACTTCTGACTATAAGTGTTCAGCCTATCTGTATAAAGGTGATAGACAACTCAAGGTCAAACAGACAGGTGACGTTCCAGTGTAATGCTGAAAGTGCATTATAGATTCTTCTATTCGATAATAACAATGCAATGAGTTGTGGAAACACACAGCCATTCTATTAACTATTTAGAGCGCGATGGAAAATCGTTTGGTGCCAGATAGAACAAAAGAATTAAAATAACACAAAAAATTTGAATTCTGCCTCACTCAGTATATAAAATTAAAGATTACTTTTTCGTTAAAACGTTTATTCAGATATATATACCATTACAGAGATAGTTTGCAATAATGGGAAAACTTTTAAAAACGTTAAAACATAAATAGATCAATAACGAAAGTCGTTAAAACACTTAATCATCGATGTCACATTTTTCAGAATTGTATTGTTGGGTTTGATAATTCAGCAGTAAATTTTGCATAAAACATATTCTTGTTTGCTCTTTTTTTTTAAGAAATTTACGTTATTTTCCAAAACAATTTTTGTTCGACAGAAAATATTTGCTTATAATATGCAAGTATGTCCCCCCCCCCCCATTTTCTTTTTCAGTTCAGAACTTTACTATAATCTCGCTCTTTCTACACTTTTTATTTCCATTGATTAATAATATCTCCACAAAAAAAAATAATTAAGCTTCATATGTGACTATAATTATTTAAGAAAAAAAAAATGGCAATAACTTTTTACATACAATGGGCAAAATTCATGATGGTCGCATGATAAATGCCGTCCCGCGTTCTCCAAAATCCGCACGGAATTCAAAACTGATATTAGAGACATGTACTTGTTCTCTACTGGAATAATATGTAGGTGCAATTTCAAATTTGATAATTTGGTAAGGATGCTCAAGCATTTTGATTCTTCAAAAAGTTTTGCAAAATTAAAAAAAAATTCTTAGAAAATGCGAGTATTTTCAGATTAAGTACATTTTTTTCTTCTTCTACAATATTATTTTTGACAACTATATCCTTGTTTAAGGAAAATTTTCTGCAAAAAGCATAAGTTGGCAACAGCGAAGCACATGAAATGATTGGCTGGAAACGCGCGATTGTATTTATCACCTGATTATTACGTCACAAAGAATTTATGAACTGATTGGCTAGAAACACGTGCTTACAGTTATCATGTAACTATGACGCCACATGAATTTAACGAATGTAAAACATATGTATTAATGTAACATTTTTCATGTAAAACATATGTATTTAGGTTTTCATTCATATTTCGGCAAAAATATAACTTTGTTTTATGAGAATACTTTTCAATGCGAATGGAACTTTTTTGATTTCTTACGAAACTTTTTATTGACCCAAGACCTCAGTTATTTCAAAAATACAATAAAACGATTGATTATTTTCTTGCTGTTGTTGTAAATTCAAGACGATCTTTCAAAATATTTTCCGAAGATAAAAAAAATATATAATTTTCTACAAAAAAAAGTGTTATTCAGGTTAATAAAAAAATTCCCCAAAGATGATTTTTTCATGTTAATTGTTTTATAATAGTATTTATATAAAATGCAATACACTAAAATAATAATTCAAATTACAACAGATTGAATGAAATAATAGAAAACAATAAGTAGCGTAGAAATGTAAGAATTATTTATACAGGGAACCGTAATCAAGGATGGTGAAATGTTTTTTATACAAATTGAACAAAAGAATTTGTGAATAAGATTTTATCCAAGGTATTCTCAAAATGTATCAGCAACAAAAGAAAATTTAGAATTTGAATAGTAAATTAGAATTCTGCAATACCATTGCACAACACTTTAACGGCAATTCTACCACAATAGAAGATTTCAATCAAGTCAACAACAAAATCAAACCACAATCAAGTCAACGAACAAAAAGAAAGAAATGCTTTTTTTTTTCATTCTCGAATAACGTCTTTATTCAAATTCATTCAAAGTTAAAAAGTCCAGTGGCTTAAAATTAATACTCAACTGAAATGCGTGCGTGCTGACGATAAAATCTAAGTTTCGCCATAAATGATTCGTCTGCGCCAAGAATCATTTCCCCTCACACCAGCAGGGCTTTTAATACATAGCTCACTCATAACCGCCGTCTTAATATGGCGATTTTAAAATGACAGTTGGAATAAATCTTGATTTAAATCTCATTACATCGCGCCATATATTGCGCCAAACACTTAACCGCGTGCCACGAGAATCCATTAAAACCATTATTAAAGATTCTAAACGATTTTACATTCCTTTTCCGATATGAATGTTAGGAAGTTTTCGATAACTGTAAGAAGTATTTTATGAGATAAAGAATCCATCTATATGACATTTTAAAACTAAAAGAACTACTTAATAAAACCGAGCCGTTTGAAATATGCAATTTATCCTACGAGAATGAATAATTTTTTAAATAAATATTATACACGTGGCGTTTCTACATTTGCGAATTTCTGATAGAAATTTTTATAGAATCAACAATTTAAATAATTTGGAAATCTAATGACCGTGGAAAATAGGCAAGTTGCAATAAATTGTTAAACTGTAGCGGTTGAATATGTGTATGTACGTCAAATATTTTTGATTATGGATTAATATTTAAATTTATTTAATAAAATTACCAGTGATTTTATTTGAATTTTAAAATGAAAAACAGCAGAAACAGCAAATCATGATACGTGATTATCAAATAAATAATATATTATATATAATTTAATATATATAATAATATTATCACATTAAAGAAAACCACTTCTCATATATAGTAACTACTCTATTGTGTACCTATAGAGTTAAAACTGCATTTTAGAATTGTATACATTAAATGCACAAATGTATGCAAATCTCTCTCTCCCAACAATAAAACCTACTTAAAGACAGTTTTTTCTTCAGGAATTAGCTTGTTCCGTTCTATAACATAAAAAGGTCGTTTACTCAGCAATGAAACAAAATACATTTTAAAATTTTCAATAACGTTTAGAAAAATATTACAAATACCACTGATGCAATAGCTGCTCAAAACCTTTAAACTCACTCTATCAGTTAGTTCTTTAAAAGGGAAGTATAATTCTGATTCCAATCCATTCAAATACTTCGACAATTGACATAACCATTAAAGTACGTTTTCCTTTAATGACGGATATAGGAAGTGTTCTACCAGGATTCAACTCTTTCACAGTTAGAAAAGCAGCATCTTTCCCAAAATAAATTCAATATGCACACATTTTTCACGCTTACTCATAAACAATGGGTGAAATCCTATGTCATTCCAGACATTGATCACGAGAATTCTCCGCGAAGATGAGTGACACATTTATGCACATCTACATGGCGCCATTTTCGAATTCATCCAGCCTTAAAAATGTTTCGCCTTTCTGATTTAATGCTCATGCATTGACTCCACAACGAAAACAAAAGGGAAATACAAAATGTTGCTCGCTAAACAATAAAGCAAAAACGTCACTTATTTTTAACTTTCTTCCGCGCGTTTCTACTATTAGATATCAGAATCGTCTGCTCATTTCTTGATAAAAAAAAAAAAAAAAAATCAACAACTCAACTCTGATTTCGTTCTGTTCTGATTCGCCTAGGAATAACATGGAACACACATGTAGCTGAGCTTTAAGGCAATTCTTCGAAACGATTACCAATGAATAAATACCACAGGAAATGGTGCTTCTGTGTCCTTTTTAAGATAAATGGGAATTATTACAGATCACTGGTTTTTAGTTATTGGTTGGATGTTCCACGCTTTTTGAGTTATAACTTTTCACAATGCCAAACGTGTTTCGAATCGATAGTATCCGGGTGATTTCAACAATAGGGTTTGGTCGTATCAAGTAAGTTCAAATGTTATAGCTTTAGAAAAAAATATGATATAATAGAATTAAGTACATGATGAATGCTTTTGAAGTAGGTAACGAAGCATTTTATGGCACAGTTTGACCTTATATATATTACACTTTAAAAGATTACTGTAAATTTTAGTTCAAAAAAGGTCGATTGAAAATACGTTTAAGCGAAAAACTCTAACGTAGTAGGGAAGATAAATTATTTTTATGTTCTGAGAGCAAAAAGACAGTTTGATAAATGTAAGGTGTTCCGAAACTCAACATCAAGCGGGCATGGGATGAAAGGGGGAGTAAATGATGGGTAAATGAGTTCTGGAAATTTTTTTAAAAAAATTCGATACCACTTCGTTAAGTGCTGACCAGCGTATTTTTGAAAATATGGAAATTGACACCCCTCATCACATCATTAGGCACTGTGACCACAAACTTCACAACTTTATAGTGATTTTTTTCTCTAACGTGATCTTATGTAGCTATGCTATTAATCACAGTCACAAATCGAGCAAAACACTTTGGATTAGTTAAAATCAACGTAGTTTGAATCGGTTTGATAAAATGATGTCACTTAACTATAACGTTGAATTTCGGAATACCCTGTATGTGTGAATATATGAGATGTAATTACATAATTCTACAAATGGATTGCGAAAAGAGGTTGTAGAACGAAATGAGAGTTGTTGTACGAGTTGTATTGCAAAATGTTTAAAAATGCATACTTTTCATTTAAAAAATCGTTTTACTGTTGTTGCACACCCCCTTTGGCCAGCAGAGCTAGACCAGGTCCATAAAGTCGTACACTCTCAAAAAAATCCAACACCAGCAAGATATCATCAGCTAAATCTTGCTTGGTGAGCCCTAGGCATTCGAGGATGTGAGCAGGCGAGGCCGACTCAGAACAGTTGGTACACATTTCAACTCAGTGCAGAAAGGGTGCACTGAGTGTGCAGACAGGGACGTCTTAAGACATCTTGAGGCCCTGGGCCCCTACGCAAAAGTAGGCCCAGGGTTCCTATACAAAGTAGGCCCTTGGTCCCTATATAAAAGTAGGCCCTGGGCCTCTGGCGTAGATAGCCCTAAATGGGCCCTGTATCAAAACTCCTTCGGGACCCTTTTTAGAGGCTTTTAACATTTCACGATATTTTGTTTACACATGTAGCTAGGAGGCCGGTATCACTGATACAGAGGTAGCTACGCCCCTGACCAGGGTCCCTACACAAATGTACGCCCCATCAACTGATCCTTAAAACTAGACAGTACGTAGCATACGCTTTGTCAAGTATTCGTACAAACAATAACTCAAAACATATAAATGCGCATGACTTACAATCACACAAACCTGCTCGACCGATAAACGCCTTTTGACTGAATGAGTAATAATAGTGTATGATGGTACCAAGGCCTATACATGGACGGCGGTCATTCCATATAGCCAGTTGACATATTGTCGGAAATTTACAGTTTTTCGGAGAATTCGATTGGAAAAAACATTTGACCATTGATATTATTCGAATCAGGATATTATTAAATCTGAGTTGAGAACGAGACGAGGCCCCTATTGTGGCCGAGGCCCTGGGCCTCGTGCCTTAAGACGTCCTGTGTGCCTTAAGACGTCCCTGTGTACAGACTCAAGACGGTACCCTTCCATTGGTATCCTTAGCTTGACGTGCTGGAGGGGCTTGAGTACTTTGACAACCCTGGGAGCTATGCTGGCGGTAGTTTTTCTACCAGTAGGGTCTTCCGTGCTGGAGGGCTTGAGTACTTTGACAACCCTTGGAGCTATGCTGGCGGTAGTTTTTCTACCAGTAGGGTCTTCCATGCCGGACAGGTCCTCGTAGGGTAGGAGCCAGACTAAATGGGATACCACCTAGAGCTAAGTCAGTACTTTACCTATGTTTAGGTGCTCTAGTCCAGTGACTGACAGAGGCTGCAACTTTTCCCCATCCATAAATAGTACTCCTTCTTACGCTAATGCTGCATCGGTCATCGCGCTGTCTAAAAAGGTCCACGTTCCTGGTTTAGGAAGAGGGCCAGGTTCGATTAATTTTCTACAGTCTCCAAATACTTTACAGATCATACAATTCAACATTAATGGAAATTCAACAAGTGCAACAAGGATTAAGCTTGACCAGGTATTGAGCTGGCACTAATCGAAGGTGCTCAAATTATTGCTCTGCAGGAAACTATGCTGAAAATCTCACCCCCCCCCTCATTAATAAAATACATACATTATTGATTTCAACTTAACACAGTTGAAAATAAAAATAACAATAATGCAAAAATGAAAATGCTGTTTCAGATATTTTAAAAACAGAAATTGAAATGAGCAAAGAGGTGCTGATCGGTTAGCTGGGCGCAGGCGATAAATCGCCAAATATTGGTACCGACAGAGTACAAAAAATCGCCCGTTATATCAATTTCTTTTATTTCACCTCACAGTTTTTTATTGTAATTCCGTAAAATTAGTAAAAAGAACACTAAGTGATTCTTATTGGCATATTTTGGAGAGTTGTCCTGGCTTCAAATATCAGCTTGATGAGATCTGCACCTGGCAAATTGAATGCTCTTTGAAATGAAATACATACAGAAAGAGAAAGTGAGGTTCAATAATATTACCTTTTGATGGCAAAATTTTCCATAGAACAATTTTTAAAAATTAAGTTCATTGTTGGCAAAAGCAGTTTTTTTCTTTCCATATCTAAGAAACTGTAATGTTATAAATCCCGAAAATAGAAATATAACATTTCAATGACATTTTATTCTCTATTTAAAGCATTATTAAAATAAATTGAGATTTAATAACATGTAACTTACCTTCCTTTCTCACACTAATGAGCAAACTGCAAACGATCGCAAAAAAAAAAAATAATAATAATAATAATAGTTACATTTAAAAATACTTAATTTGTAATTCCTTTCATGCAAATTATATTTTGTGAAAGCAATGAAATTTCTTTACTATTAATTAGATCCTTAATAAATCTCGATAACATAATGATCGTCTACTTATACATTATAATTTAAATGTTCTCTTCAGTGTTAACTATAGTACATATTCTTTGCAGAATCTCAGTTAATAATAATCACAAACAATTACGCGCATATTTACTAATTAACTAAACACACATATTTAGATTTATTTTTTAAATTCTTCTTTTTAGCTTTAATCAAATTTTTCGGGAAAAGGTACCAAATATTAAGCCAATAAACTATGTATGTACTTTTGTTGTTCTTCATGTACTGCAGATATTTTAGTCTATACATAATTTTCACCTAAGTAAAAGAAAGGAAACTCTAACAGTATAAACTTGATCTATATAACTAAGTACCATAAAGGAAAATCTTGAATCTTTTAAATTAATTAGTTAAAAATAACATTACATGCGCTACAAATTGTTTTGTAGGTACATGAAGCTTTCAAATGCATGAGTAAAGCAACCAATTACTCAATATGCGAATCAAAATTTAAAAAAAAAACTTTTCTAGAATTGACGATAGAGTTGAAAAAAAAAGCTTCATTTAATACGCATACAAGAGTTATCAGTGTTTCAATATGCAATCCCATTGCGATTCAATGTCATTTAACAATAGATATACTTTCTGACATAAGTCATCAATGAAATGAAGTGAATAACTAAAAACAACAAAATTTCTTTAGTCTGTCAAATTCTTTCCAATAAACAAACAATAAAAAATAAATCAAAAATGAAATGGGCTCAACTCATAACGGTCACATGATAAATATAATCACGTGTTCTCTGTTGAATCAAAAAGATATAAGACATGTACTTGCTGTTCTTGTAAAATTTAGATACAATTTCAAATTTGACAATTGGGTAAAAAATATCCAAATATTGAGATTCTTCACACAAAAAGTTTTTCAAAATTAAAAAAAAGAAAATTCATTTGTGTACTTTTAAATCAAGGCCATTTTGAACGTATGCGCGTTATCATTGCTGACAAATTAGTCCTTTTTATAGAAAGTTTCCGTGAAAAGCAAAAATTGGCAACAGCGAAGCGCAGGGATTAACTGAACACACGTGATTTTATTTATCATATGACTATGACGTCACATGAATTAAGCACATTGTTTTGCTCTTTAGTCCACGAATTACTTAGATGATGATTGAGATAAAATTAAAAAAAAAACAATCTATTCTTTTTCCGTACAAATTAAATGAAAAGAATACGGTCCGAAATTATTTACAGAATTTATTGTTTATAGCAGATATGATTAAACACGTTATAAAAGCAACTATTTTGGTGAAAATATGTCTTTCCTATCATTTTGAAAGTGAAAGCAAAACTTTATGTAACACACTAGAAATAATACTTTTTTTGTGTGTGATATGATTTATTTTTTAAGGTATCCGAACACGTTCAGAGTACTTTTTAACAAAATAGCATACTAAAAACATTATAAATGCTCTTTTATGACTCAATACCAATAAATATTACTATTTAACTATCAATATTTAAAATAAATTGCCTGAATTTTACAAAAATCACAATTATAAGTGAAATTTTAGCAATATTTTTGAAAAACTTCAAAGCAGTTAGAGAAATAAGTAATAAACATATATTAGTAAAAGTATTACTAAAACAAATTAGATGCCATTTATCTAGAAAATGTACTACAATTTTATTTTTTTATTAAAATTTGAAAATTTTGTAGCTGATTGAGTAAACATTATAAGAAATGTTACACTTTTTATGAGACCATTATTTAAATAACAAGCCATAACTCAAAAAGTATTCATACAATGAGAAATATTTTAGTACATTCTCTAGAAATAAATATCAGGTTCAAAAAGTTTTATAGAAATACATTCGTAATATTTTGAGTTATCAGACTCGCTATGATAGATTTTGAGCAATTTAAATGCCCAATTCTGGTAGATCTAAAACCCACTTCCGGTTTTTCTAACTTTATAAAATTGATTGTAACGTGGCCTCTAGGTAGCGTAGAAACAAAACAAAGTATGTTTCGTAAAGTCAAAAGATAGCTCTATTCAATAAAATAAAAAACAAAAATATCTGTCTTGACTGAATTTGGTCATTTTCAACGTGTTCGGATACCTTAACCAGTTTCAGTAGGCACTTTTTAAGACCTTGCGATTCACTTGACAAAAAAAAAAAAAAAAAAAAACCCGGTTAATGTTCTTTGTTTTTTTATAGTAATAATAACTTACAAATTCCTTTTTTATTTCCTTTAAAATGCAAATTAATATATTTGCAATTAATGGTAATGATTTATATTAAATGCCATACACAATATAAAAGAGAGCATGTAAATTTTTAAATATAGCATTTCAATTGATACAATAAAAAAAAAAATGAACGTTAAAAACCGACTATGTGTTGGACTCAGCACTTCAGGAAGTTGCAGCTTCAAATTGAGCCAATTAAAAGTCGTTGTGTTGCATAATGTAGCCAGTAACAATGCAAGCGTTTGCCTCGACACGTTCAAGTCAACTCGCCTTTCGCGTCTGTTATCTTTCAATTAATAATCAGGGACAAAACTTGGTCTTATCAAGTGTACATCTGATTATTTGTGACTAAATACGCGAAATAGGTTAGATAAAAATAAATTTTGAATTGTGGCAGTACATTTCCAGCGGTCCCTTTTTATTAATAAATACAGTAAACAGTGATTTAGTTTTGGTATTTAAAAATGTCTTGTAAAAGTTAAAACTTTTTTTCGATAAAAAAATAATTAATAATTCCCATTTTGAAACATTTGTGAATATAAAAATAATACAGTACATCAGAGCGTTGGAAGTGAAAGATCAAACTGAAAGTGGTAAATTCGGGTTTCGTTCAGTGAAGTCACCTTTAGTGTAATTATTATTCATTAATTTAGGTTAAGTTACACAAAGACAACACATACTGTAAACAAAAATAATGGACAAAGAACATAGTTTTTCACAGCGCCACTTTTTTTTCTTACTCGAACTCTACTGAAGATCACTAGAGGGCGCTTCTACTGCAGTTACAATTATTATGACAAGGACGGTAACAATACTAATAAATAAAAATACATTTCACGGAATGATGAATCCTACAGTGAATGAAACAAAAACGTGAATGACAGTGAATGAAACATACTTTTTTAAAAAATTAAAAGAAAATAAAATTACATAAAGCATAACAAAGATAAAAACATAAAAAACAAATTTGAACTTTGGGTATACTAATACGTTTGCCATATAGTGTAAAATGGTTATTTTTTAAAAAAATATTCATTGACAAATCTAATTTTAAAATTATATATAAATATATTCTTTCAATCATGGGCGGCAATTAATTACTTGAAATCAGTGGCGCACACAAGGGGGTGCCCTATAGGTCCTGACACCCTCCCCCAAAGCCCTTAAGTTTTTTTTCGATTGATGATAATGCAATATATATATATATATACGTGCAATTAACAATTTATGAAATAAATTAATGCTAATTATTAATTCAATAACTTATTTTTTACTGTTTTTTTAACAAAATCAGAAGAATCAATTGTGTTGTCTTGAGGTATGATACGAATTGAGGGACTTTCGACCATGGACCCCCCTCCCCCCTGGTCCCGGGCCTAGAGCCTCGTCCTCCGTGGAGGGGGGAGGGGGCTCGTTTTGTTCTCGACTTTGTCTTAAGATCATGATCCGGATAATTTTTATGCGATCAAATATTATTCCCTGACAAATTCTCCGAAAAACAGGGAATTTCAAACTGTTTGTCAACTGACAAAAGTGGTAAGACTGTATAGGGGCGTAGTCCATGTCTAGGCCTAGTCCTAATACCATAAACAATCATTCAACTCATTGAGTCGAAAAGAAGCCATCGGTCGAGCTGGTTTGTACCTAGGTTTTTGAGATTATGAGTCGCGCATGTTTATTTGTTTCAAATTAATGTTTGAACGAGTACTTGACAATGCATGCTACATACTGTCTACTTTTAAAGATCTCAGGTAGGGCCTACCTTGCATAGGGGTTCAAGGCCTCAAAAAATCTTAAAATTTCTCTGGGCCCAGGGCCTTATAACGTCCCCGCTGATTACAAACGGTACTTTTCGCCCAATATTATCTAAATGTACTGCTCATATTGTAGATAATTTATTCTTTTCCATAATAACCCAAATGTGAGTTTTTTAAAAAACTTCTTTTCAAAGCATTGAGATAAATAATACTTAACTTCACGTTTCATTGCCTTTATAAACACCTTTACATATTCTAAGTTCGACTCATTGCATCTTAACATAGGAAATGTGACCCTTCCGATTCGAAAGAAAGAGACATGAGATCTAGCATTTCTCTAAATCCATTTAAATCAATAAACTAATGGACTTTTCATCAATGTTTTCGGATGTGAGCTCATATCATTAATTACAACAACTATATAACATTAATGTTCTGCATACAAATTCATTGATCAATATAGGCAATTTTCTTAATATTATGAGTAAAACAAACAAACAAAACACCACGTTACTCCATCGATTACGCTTAAAGACTCTCATCATAATCACTACTTTATCGAAGCAATATGAAAAAATATTTACAAGCTCCGATGACTAAATACTCATGTGTCTTCTTTCGCTTATTTACCATAAAGAAAAAAGTAAGAAAAGAAAGAAAAAGAAAACAGAATGCAGTTTCTCAAACTTTCCCTGGTGAACAAGCTACAATAAGTTACACACAGATGAGAACATCTATTTCTCACGAGTTCACCTTGGATTGCCTGGGGTGCTAATACGATGCCAAAAAAAGAAAACTAAACTTCGTCTTGGGTCCTGGCGGACATCTAACAGGTTTGGTAAAAGCCGGCCCAATGACACACACTCGTTACCGGAAATCACGTGGTGTAATGAACTTTTATCATTATTTAAAGGATGATTAATTCTGCTTTTATGGTAAAAGCACAACAAGACCAATCTATGACAAATCATGAAGGTAGTGAGATAGAAGAATGTCCTTGACTTCGTTAAACCGTTTGTAGATATAACCAACGGCGTTCGATATTTTGTTTTTGAGGCTGGTTGTGCAATGTGAACAATAGAAAATTGTCCCTACATAAATGTAACCTCGAACTTAATGTACAGCTGTCGCATTAAAAAAAAACTATCATGCATGTTTTAAACATCCAAACGATATTAATTAGTAATAAAATAACTTATAATAATTATTTGATAAAATGAAATAAAAAAAACAATATACCGAAATTTTATATATACCAAACCATCTTTTTCCTTTCCTTACACATAGTACACCCAGTTCTATTTTACTATCACCTAAAAGTTCCTAAAATTTCAAAACGGAGATATTTTGTCAATAAATAACACAAAGCAACAATATGTGTCGAGCAATCCGTATTTTTGGTTTGGTTATATTGTAAATATAACTAATGGCTTTTGATAGCTTTGTTTTTGACGCACGTCTCAAAAACAATGAAACTGTTGTCCCTTCAAAGATGTAACCTTGAGCGCAATGCACTACCATCATATTTAAAAAATAAAAGGTTGACACACATCACAGCCTTGCATTACACATGCATAAAGCAAATTAATTAACTATCTGATAACTTTACAATTATGATCTATAACCAGGGTGGGCATTGCGTCGATCGCGATCGACCGATGTACCGCCGAGACAATTTAGAGTGCCCGCCTGAAGATTAGCCTTTTGTAATTGTATACGGTATTATTCAAGATTGGCTGGCAGTACTAAGATTAAGTCTTCTACTGATTGCAATTACAAGAACTAACTTTCGATGTGAATGTTTTATTTTTAATTGTTTGATAATAAATGCATCATTAAATATTTTTTATTTGTGGCTATTATTATTAGGTTTGCATTTTGCGTTTTGCTTTAAACGCGGTTTCAAAAAAGTGAATTTTTCATTTTATTTACGTAGTAAGTACATATCCCGTATTTATTATTACGTTATAAAAAATAATTGTTGACATTTTCGTTACCTTACCACACCTACGACCCTGGGCAGTGGGTGCACTCGTGAATTTTTCAAAGGAGGCGCGGGGTGGTGGTCCAGGGTCGAATGTCTATCATTCTTATATTTTACCCCAATACGCTGCCAAACATATTTTTTTTTTTTTCATTTTGTAGACTGTTGGGAACAAACAGTAAGAAATAAATTATTGAATAAATAATTAGCATTAATTTATAAAAAATTATCAATAACAATTAAATTTTACATGGGATTATAATCGATCGGAAACAATCATGGGCTATGGAGGAGGGTTTGGAACTGTGGACCCCCCCCCCTTGTGTGGGACAATGATCCTGGGTGGACAGCAACACCTTAAAAAATTTAGAAGTAGCCTGTATCCTGGAAAAGTCTGCCCACCCCTGATCTATAATGTATTGAAAACATTTAATAATAAAAAAAGAATCCAAACTTCCTCGAGGTTTCCTTCTGTCCCCCCCCCTCCTTCCCATCTGATGTAATATACGTGATTCAATTTTATTGCACCAAAAATTAATGTTTAAAAAATGCAAATATTTCATTATTGCTTATTTGAAACGCATCATTATGCATCACACCTGCAATATCAACATCGAATTGTATAATTTTTGCATTTATTGATTTGAATTTATCGTATTTAAATCAAATAGTGTAGCGTTTGGTAGATACGAAAAACATTTCACACACACATATTAAGCGTCTTCTAACCAAACTACTTCTTTACTCATATTATTGTAAATCTATTCGATGCATCTAAAAAAAAATTGCAAATGTCAAGGTTTTCTTGAAATTTTTAAACGTATTTTGGTTCGTTCTCAAGTAATACGCTATAGAAGGGGTGAAATAATCATGCAGTTCTAATTAGACATGGAACAAATAATGATTCTTAATTGTAACGACTATTGCTTGTGTGTATGAAACTACACAGAAACAAGCTGTTGGAAATGCATATTTAATTTTACTCTCACAAATAGTGGAAGTAATAAAAATTAGATAAATTTTTATTTTGTGTGTGTGTCACATTTGTAATTTTACTCAAAGAAAAAGAAAGAGGTAAAAAAAAAAAAGAAAGAAAAGGGCTAAAAGAAAGAAAGAAACTGAAAAGAAAAAATGTTTTCAAATTTGGGTTTCTTACTACTCGGAGTCCTCCCCTCCCCCCTCCTAGATTTAAATGACAATCCGTAGGGATTACCGAAAAAATAAATTTTAACAACAAATATCAATTTATTGCATTATCAAGAGTTTTTCTGAAAAGCATTATGAAAAAATTCAAAGAAATTCTCGATTTTCCAAATTTTATATTTTACACGCTGAAGTGCATGCCTTTTTTTAAAATAATTAATTCCACAATAGGAAATAAAGTACATTTTGTAACATGTTAAAAAATTTTGTATAGTGTGAGTGCATCCCTATTTTTGATTGTATTATTCTTTGAATATTTTATTGTATTTTGAATACAACGATTTTTGAATTTAGAATATTTATACAAATTTCTTCTGAGCCTTATATGGATGTAATTTTCAATGATCTTTTGTTACCTAAAATGTCCTCATAATTAATAAAAAGTTTTAATTCTGATTGATGGAAATTAAGATAAACATTAATAATCTAACAAGAATGCACACAGCAAATTTCGAACAAAAACATTTTACAGCAAAACCTGATACCTGCATGCAAATAATCCAATGAAGTTCTTGGATTATACAAATACATTACAAGAGGAAAAATATTGACAGATCCTCTGCTAACCTCTTATTAATTCAAAATGCATAAAACATTGAGTCGCTTCAATCCACCGAAGATAATATATTTATTACATTCGTTTGATTACGTTCACGACTGTTTACAATCAATATTTCAAGTCCTCAGGTCTGTAGTATCAGACTTGATTGAATGCTTCATCTCACCTGTTAATAATTACCCCTTTAAAAAGGGATTCTCTTCCTCAAGTGTTTCATTCGAGACTCTGTTTACAGAACAGGTGGCGTATATCGTTGACCTACAGGTATCTGTGTGAACCCCTGCAGTCTTCTTTCATTTAACACCTGTTGTGTACATGGGTTGCATCCAGATATGTATAGAAACCATGCTTGAGTTTCAGGGCCAAGTTTATGAAAGGTAATTTTTACTTTTATACAGCCAGAATTGGGTTCTGAATCGGAAGAATTAGTGAAAAAATTAAATACAGATAAATATTCCATAGATTTTTTTTTAGCACACACATTCGTATATATGAAAGCATACGCGTGTGTACAAGGTGTCATGTTCCTTGCTCTTTATTTTTAAAAAATCCAACTTTTCATTAAATTATTTGGCAACAATTAAGCCAGAACCTTATAAAAGGGTATGCTATAAAAAGCAAACAGTTTGTTTGCCACAACGAGTTGATCTTTTAAAAAAAAATCTTAGGAGTCGTCATTGTATTAAAATTTGTATCTTTGATTGTTTACATATTTCAATTTCCTGCTTATAAAAAAATCCGAGAAACATCCATGATTCACTACAACAATTTACCAGAAGAAAATTAATAAATAAGAATGTGATAATTAATGATAATGCCTCTTAATTTTTCAACAATTATTTATATCAAAAATCCTTCAACGCCACAATAATGTTACGTAATCAATAAGAGAGAAATCCTTCAAACAGTAAAACCCAAATTACGCTAGTTATTTCCTATAAACACAGATCGATAACAATTAAGCTAATTGTGATTATTTTTTTATTTCATTGTCTTTCTCTTCTATTGTTTCCCTTTTTAAACATGGAAATGTCACTGGACCAAAGCAAGCCCTACATCAATTGTCGAATCTTTAACACGTCAAGACATCAACCTGTGACATAAATCACATCGACTTTCTGAACAGCTATAAAGGAAATTAAAGCTAATTACAAACAATATAGCACTCGAATAAAAACAATTCACTTTTAAACTTCCTTTTATGAAATTGATCAGTTCTAAATAGAACGATCTGCTCTTATAGCCACCTCAATCAAAAGTTTAGACAGATTACTTATTTAGACTGAATAATCAATCTAACCACACCTCTCATACTTCTTTTTCAAAGAACTTATTTCAACGGTAAGAACATAGTTTGCAAAACAAAAAATTTATAATTGGTACATATTACTGGAAAAAATAAAAAATCGTTTTCTTTAAAGGTATATGATTAATGGGGTATTTAACCTATTACGCAATATTATGTCTAGAGTGGCATTATTCTCTATTGCAAAATGATACGGATCGGTTACAAAACAATACCATCTGGTGACTTGTGCAACGAATCAAGAAGAAAAATAGTCATTGCACAAAATAATAAGACTGTAGTAATAGTTTGATTCAAGATGAAAACTGTTGAAAAGGCGTACTGTATTTGTATTAAGATCCAACAAGGATTTCTTTGTTAAAAACAAAAGTACGATTATTCTATTACGTGTACTATATTGGCTAGTACATGAACTTTTAAGAAACTGAAATGCCAGAAACTATTCATTGTGTTTTTGCTAGAACTGAATGTATTCTATTAGACTCTTGTCTCAGCATTTCAATTTGAAAACTTTTAGTTTTTTAAAAAATTTATTGTGTTTTATCACATTAAACTTAAAGGACTCTTTACTACTACTACTCTCAACTACTCTTTCTGTAGTTATGAGAAACAAAATGACAGTAAGAAAATACCAAAAGAAATTTCGCCTTTTGGTAAAAACAGTAAAAAAAACACCTTTTTTATTTTCAATTTTTCAAAAATTTAAAATAAAAAAAAAACATTAATATTCAACGGATAATTCAGTAATAATTGTTGAAATAACGATTATGTTTGTATTTTTGAAATATAAGACAATCTTAGTAAAAATTTATAGAAATATGTTTTTCCCTTTTTTAGTAGATAGATGAGAAACACATCTATCTACTAAAAAAGAATCACCAAAAACTATTTTTTTATGCAGTCATTAATTACTTTAATGTTACAAACTCTAGCATAAATTGTCGAAAAAAAAATAAAATTAACACAAAAAGCAATTCAAAGTTTGTGTACTCTTTTTTTAACCATCAAAGAAAATAGGGAAGTTAAGATAAAGAAAAAAAAAATGATGGTCACTAAACATTAAATGAAATTTTTTATGGTAATTTTAAGTCTTTGATCAGATCTTACACCGAAGTCCCACAAAAGGATTCCGTAGCATTTACAAAATGAAGGGAAAATCCAACAAAATGATTTTAATTTCATATATACGTCACGTTACAATTTCAAAAAGTATTCGTTGAACAAAATAATCACACCATTAAACAAGAAATATTTTGAAATGTTAATACTTCTCTCATTTGAAATTATTTGTTTTTAAGAATATTATTTTATTGTGTGATGCTCCGTTTCACATCCTCGTAAACTCTTCAAATTTAGCGTGGTTTATTTATGACACATTTCAAATGTGTAAAATTGTTCCTTTACAAAAAGTTGAGCATTATTTAATTTTTTTTAAAAATCTAAAGTATAAAAGTATGAGTGTATATTCTGAAATAAGCATTTTTTAGTTTGGAAAAACAGATAAAAAGTGAATCCCCCCCCCCTTCAAATAACCCATTGCTCATTTAAATAAAGGTAATTTTAAAACTTTAATAAAACTAATGCAATCATTATTAACTACCATAACAGGAACGTGAATTGAATAATTTACTGGAAAATAGACATAACCGATTTCTTAAATAATCCATTGCTCATTTAAATAAAGGTCATTTTAAAACATTAATAATTTATACAATCATTATTAATTACGATTATAGCAATGTGAATTGAATAATTTATTGATTATAGATCGTTTGCATTTATATTTCGTTCTTAAAATAAATGAAAATCAGAGATGCTTAAATTATATCTGATTCCTTTATCCGTAATTTCATTTCTGAATTATTGCTTAGAACGCATCTATTAAGCAAAAAGATGCTTTGAAATATCAAAACAAAAAGCATATAATGTTTTAAATTTCAAAAAAAGAAAGAAAGAAAGTAAAAAACAACGGTCTTTATATGCTTCAAGATCGCGAACAAACGAATTATGCCAAACAAAAGAGGGGGAAATCGTTTGTTTTATTTTTATAAAATAAAACAAATTATGTTCGATGTGTGTATAGTATTTTGCATCTTTTATCAATTTTACACACAGACGCATGCACAAAGAATGATACAATAAATGGACAATATTCAAGGTTTTCTTCTCAAAAATGAATCATTAATCAATTTCCTCACAAGCAAAGCAAGAATAAAATCCGAAATAAACACAAAGGTTCTACGCAAAATGGCTTCTTAAACGAATCCACACATCATTCATGGTTACTGAAATGAAGAAACGCGCATTCTAGTAAAACGAGATTGAAGCCTGTATATTAATGTCAAGGGTAGTTACGTAGTATTGAGGAATTGAGAAGGACATTGTGACGAAGCTGTGTTTGTCGTCAAAAAGGTGTAGCATTTCGATTGAAGCCACTTTCATTAAAGGAAATGCGGTCAGAATTATTAAATAGGTGAAAGTAGATGTGTACGTTCGAATGCTTGAGATAAATAAATAATTTTTTTTGTAATATTCTTATAATTCTACGGTGGTTAACTTCACATTTAATGCTGAAAGTCAAAGTAGTGCCTAAAATATAAATAAATGTTTAATGTCCTTTTAAAAATTGTGCAATAAACGTTTCGCTGGAGATATTTTTTAAAATAAGATTTTAACCGTCAGGCAAAATATAAAAAAATTGAAACTAAAATATGATTTTAAAAATATCAGGTTTCAGTTCTGTACTTAACGCTCGGTTTATAAAACAAAGTTTAGTAGTATCATTGTATTTTTTTAAAATTTTGGCTAAAACAATGAGCAATACTTGTACGAATTTATTCATACAATTTACAGAATTTAGTAACATGATTATATCACTAAAATTTAACTCTTCTATTAAAAATATATAATACAGTCCGGCCTCTAGTTAACATAATCACTAAATTTCGAAAAAAAGTTCATTGTATGTGGAAATTTCATTAAATAGTGATTCATCTTTCAATATAATTTCCAGGTTGGTCTCAGGAGAAAGTCTTCAAAATAGAGAAATTCGTAAAATGGAGGTCTGACTGTATTCTCCTTTCTCTTATTTTGAGGAAGTATATTCGAATAACATTTTCAGGATAAAAATCAAATTCTCTTTATAGACATTTCATATGTAGATCATTAAATTTATATCTAAAATTAATCAATAAATTAAATAATTACAACTTAAATAAAAATAAATGGTAGAATTTTTAAAATTTTAATGTTTTGTAACAGCCAAATCAGAAAAATTTGTAAACAGAGATTTATTTTCTTAAATTAGAAAAAAAAGACAGAGGTCTGCGGATTCGAATATGTAACTTTAAAAACTCCACAAACTTTTTTTAAAAAATCTATTACATCATGAAATAATATTATTTTCTTCTACAATGACGAAGCCAGATGAATTATTTCGTGAAATAAGAACTGGCTCAGATCAGTCAGTTTGAGCGAACAATATACGAAGAACTTGAAGATAATCAGATAAACAGATGTTAAGTCTTTATCTAAAGCTCTTCAGGTAAAAAACGCATCGAGATAAGAGCAGACGATAAAGGATCACGTGCGAGAATAAGAATACTTTTATTCTGGTTGACATACGGCAATTTTCTAGGCACATAATTACAAAAACAGAATAATGACCCTCAAGGCCAGGAAGCGAAAAAATAAATTTTAGGTAACAAAAAATATATTAAAAAAAAACAGCCTTTGTTTGGCTTATGCAAATTATGTCAAACAGGAAGGAACAGCACAGTTACGAGGCTTCGGAAATCCTGGAACGCATGCGTGGAGATAGATACAATAAAAAATTATACAAGTTATTGTTTTGCACGTTTAATGTTTTGTTCTCCCTTAACGTTTATTTTACAATTAACAAAGTAATTACTGAGAGAAGTTTAAAAACATAAAAATTTTTTAAAACTCTGCAAAGTATAATTCTTTTACGGATAGAAGTTTTTTCCCAGTAGTAATTTTAGAGTATTTATTATAGGGTAATTTACTCATTATTAGTATTGAAAAAAAAAAAAAAAAAAAGGACAAAATATAAAAGGAGAAAGATGAGTCATTATATATTTTGTAAAAGGCACACATTTTAGTTCAACGATGAAAACTTGATAAGATACGAATCTTGTTCATGAAAAAGTAATTTTTGATACTAAAACATAACTATTCTGATGCTTGAAACAAAAGAAAATCTTACAATTCATATTCTCCAGTTAATATTTTATCATGGGGGGGGGGGAAGTAGCAAACCAATAATCAAGATTCAAAAGACAGATACACATAGTCATATTTCTAGAATAAAAATTCCATGAAAGCAACGATTTCAAAAACGAGTGAGTTCATAGATAGCGTTATACGCATTCTGAATATGTGTGTGTGTTACGTATGTACTACATACTTATCTACTATATTCTACAAATACTCCATTAATTTAATACACGATTGCAACATTAAAATTTATAAATCTATGCATACTACATACATTATTGCAATGGAAATATTTCTTGGAGAAACTTCGCGAATGGAAAGATATTCACATAGAAATATAAACTTCGAATTTGAAATTACAATAAAACATTTACAAAAGAGGAGGGAGTTTTTAGCATCAATATTTTCGTTATATTTTAATACAAAAAAAAAAAGAACAACAGTGTTTTAACTGATGTATCGGAAGTATAATTAGAAGTTAAATCAAACAAAAAGATTTTTATGGAAGTTCTTTTAATAAAAAAAAGATACAGTTTGCGTAATACAAATTGTTAACATTTATAAACAATAGAAGGATAATTAATTTAGAATAACAGAGTGGTGGTATTTTACATAATTCTAATTTATTCAGACAGTAAAATGTGCATTAATGCACAGTTTAAGACGCTCCAATTTAAGAGTAAAACTAGTTTTTTCCCCTCATTTATGAATATATCAAACATAAATTTAATTTTTAAGAAGATATGAAACATTTTCATGCTTTCTAGAAAAATCATGAAATTAAAGAGTAAGAAAAAGTTTACAGTTGAACACAAACGCATCACACACCTACTAACGATTCTCCTTTATTCAAACACTAACTATACTTTCCTTTTTTTTTTATTTCTGAAAATTTTAACCACATCCGTAATATTTTCATGCATGTTAGCTTATTAATTTCATCCTGCAAAACAAAAATCCGTTTCTATATAACTAAAAACCACAGTTAACCGTGCAGAAATCCTACATCGCTCACCGCTTTGTTTACAAAAAAAGAGCGTTGTGGTTTTGAACGAACGAACGACAGAGAAATTCGCAACTTACCCATTCAAATATTTTTGAATGAACGATTCTTTCGGCACAGAACCGGCATGGGTCTGATGATTTTCGGTTTTGGAATTATCCGTGTGAGATGGTAACTGTCTTAATAATCCAGCGATCTTTTCTCGTAGCGTAGGCATCCTGATACAAGAAAGAAAAGAACAGCCGACGCCACTTTGGGAAGGCTCGAGGGGGGTGGTTGGGGATGATGCAAGAGGGAACGACTTTCAGTCCAACCGCACGACAGGCTTCTTACAATCTGAGCTGCTCCGTAGCAGCATCAGCGTCAAAACACACCATGGAGGAGGATTTCAGTTGAGAAGGGTTGCCACAGCATCAGTGGCTGATATCAGATTGGCGACGCTTGGCGAAAACGTAGGGCGGGTTTCGATATACACTGTGGGTGAAAAGAAATGCAGGCATTTTTTGTTATTATTATTTTGAAATAAATGGAAAAGTTTTTTTCTTTAAAAAAGTCAATGTGTTTCTTTTTTTTTTTACTACTTTAAATTCTAAACTGAATATAGAGAGTTGTAAAGAATGCAAACGTATTCGGTTGCTAAAAAAAAAGAATTTTTCTAATATTGAAAAATGCGCTATCGTGAGACATTCTGAATTTTAAAATTACGGAGGGAAAAAAATTTATATCCGCGTTCCAATTTTAACTGTCAATATCTATTTTTTATTTATCATATGAAGCAAGAAAAAAGTTCTTTTTTAGTAAAAACACATTTTTCACGTGATTAACAAAAAAAGAGCTTTATTTAAAAAAATAATAATCAGTAAATAAATTTTCATTAATAAAAATGCTCAACATTTAGCTTCGTGAGTAATATGTGTAAAAAGTACTGAGCTACAAATATTTCCATCAAAAAATAACTATTTAATTATCAACGATTTATTTTCAAAATAATTATTTTATATACTTCCTATTTTAAATAAAAATGTAAAAAATATTAAAAATAAGATAATAGAATTTTTAAACAAATATAGCCTATTTATTATGCAAAATAGAATTTTAAGAATTTTTCAGATACTTTCAAAATACATTTGTACACTATTTTAGTAAATATCTATCTTTATGAAGGTATATTTGTCGTTTGTTATAGCATTAATTTTACATTCTATCAAATAAATTCTTTGCCAGGTCATCTCAGTTTTGTAAATTCGAAACATTTATTAAATTATTATCATTTGGTTCTAGCATCTATTTGAATTTTTCTATACAACAGAGCACAACTTTATTGTATCACTAACACATGCGTATTAATTGCTATAAATAATGAAGAAAAATTGTAAAAAAAATGTAGGAAGTTCTGATTTTTAAATATCATTTCATTATTTTGAATGACTTTTGAATTATCAAATATTAAAGAGTTAAAAGCAACAACTTTTTAAAATATTTCTGGAAATGTTAAGGAAATTGCAAACATGATAGAATTACTATAATAAAAGAAACAAAAATATATATTAAAAATTTAGCGTATAACACAATATAATACTTTTCTCGAGTAATTCAAGTGGAAATAATTACACTACATTTTTTTACTTGAATTATTATTGCCTGATTAATGTCTCACGCACATTTTTGACCTAATTGACATTTAGGTACCAAATATAATTAAAATTAATATGAAAACCTAAGCAACCGAAGTGTTCTTATTTATAGATTAGATGGTATACCCGTTCTTCGCAAGGGTGCATTGAAAAATTAAACAATATAGATTGAAGGATAAAGAAGTTTTTAAAGAGTTAATTTTACGTGAATTGCAAATTATACAAAAATAAAAAGATTTTGCATATCTCAGCTGAACAAAAGCACCATATATGTTAAATTCTAAATCTGAAGATCTAATAGCTGATAAAAAAGGATTTTGTTTTATTTATAACGCCTCGTAACTCCCTTGTAAGTCGATTTTTGAAAATACCTTCCGAAGCTCATCTGTGCTCAGCAAAAGTAACACATTGTTACAAATTTTGTGTAATGAACGCATGAAATAGTGTAAATAATTTATATCTGGACGTGTAATACGTTAATATTACTTTCTGTTGTATTTATTTTATGTTAAAATTGTAATAATCGCAAGCAACTCCGTTCCTTACATAAAATGGCGATGCAATGGAAGCATAGCGAAATGTTGGCGATCGAGCCAAGTTGGCATCCTTTTTAACGACCATGTTGGCAACTTGGTAATTGATTGCACGATGCAGAAGTTGATATGCTGTAGTGGCACCTGGTGGGGAGCTACAACAAAGAGGACAGCACAAAAACCTTCCCACAAAAAATACATATACATGCCAGTTTTCTTAGTGATCGGTTTAACGGTGATGGAATGAAGCGATTTTATATAAACAAACATCCATTTATATATAGAGAGATAGACCATTTTAGCGATTTTAATTCATTTATTAAAATAATTTGAATTTTATATAATGCTTTTGAAATTCAAGCAAATATTTTTCCTTGTAATGCCCTTGTAGAATTTATTCTTCTTTTCTTGAAAATCACGAATTTAAAATGGCTGGTAGCGAGAGAGATTTAAATGCCACAAGTACAGTACATTGAACGTAATAAATTTATGACAGAGCATGATATATTCAAAAATTCATTTATACGAAATGTGACGAACATATGCATCTTTTAATACTTTATTTAATTTGCAAGCTGAGCTGATGCCTTCATAAGTGTTGAATTTCTTCAGATGAAGGATGCCATCTGAAATGTCGACCAAGTCTGTGATTCAATATTACAAAGAGCATTTTGTTTGAGGTTGGCGGATTCAGGATATATATTGGGATGTTTCCCGCCACACAGCTGTGAATCGGCTTATTTTGTGGATGATCACCACGTGCAATGACATCTGCACCCTTAAAATATTGCGCGATCTTGGACATCACCCCGGCAACCTTTGACACCACCAGGAGCCCCATACTCCGCCCACGAATCGGATGCAACTCGAGGATAAGAGGGTCGACCGCAATGATCCAAAAAAGCCTAGAGATGGCTGAAAACTTTCGTAGAGTTGAGACGTACTCCCTCCTTCACAAACAACAGAACTTGGACTCTAATAATTCCAAACAATAGTTTTTACTTCTCTCTCTCTCTCTCTCTCTCTCTCTCTCTCTCTCAGAGTGTATATACCGTAATTAATAGCTGTGATGTAAATGAACTAAATGTTTAAATTAATAAATATCACGCTTCCTTTATTTATCTCAAACGTCACATTATGCATTACTTGCTGCTGTATTATGCTTCTGTAATCAGTAATAAGTTGATGCATCACACTTCAATGGATGCTCAAGTTATAGTAAACTTATTCCAAAATAAAATGAAAGCACAACACATATTATGCACACAATGAAATTAATTTTAGTAATGAGTTCCCAATGAACCGCTTTTTACAAAACTTTCAAGTTTATTCATGTAATCGTTTTTACATTTTGTATAATATGTAAACAGTATTTCTTTAAAAGAAAGATTGTTACAGCAAAAGAGAAAAAAAAATTGTAACTGCAGACTAACAGCAGTTAAGCAAAAATATCGCGACGACGGTTTTCCCCAAACGCTTTGCGATCTTTTGAATGACATTTCGAGGTCACATATCTCCCTCTGCAACTTACATAATCGTATTATTCAATATGTTGCACTCTATTTCTTTGTTAACCAGAATAATCTATTAGGTGCTAAGAGGGGGAATTAAAATAAAAATGAAACTTTTGGAAATATATTTTATTTCTGGAAGGGCTTGCACATTTTGAGACATCCTTCTTTGTGGAAAGAAACTTTCTTAAAGATTCGTCTATTCATTTCCTCTTTCTGATCAATGTATTTTTTTATCACTTGAATCATCATCATCATAGAAATATATATATAAGTAAGTATAGAGGAATATGTATGTATTTTAATAATACGGTTATCTGCCAAAATATGACTTATCAAAAACAATAGGTTAGAAAATAATATAAAGTATAAAACTATGGAAAAAAAAATCGGAAGAAAATCCGAACAATAGAAGAAAAAATTATAAATGTAAGCAAAAAGATTAATTGTTTGAAAAGGAGGGGAAAAGGGGGGGGGGAGGGTTCTTAAGGTGTCCAGTATAATGCGGAGTTAATTTAAAGCATTGATTCCCAAAGTGGTCTATATCGACTCCCAGAAGTCTATGACGACCTGCAAGGGGTTCACGTCAACGAAAATATAATTTGGGGGTCCATGAGGAGTAAATGGGGGTCTACGATAGTGGCTCTCATTAAACCAGATCGTGACTTTCATTTTATAGGAAAATATAATCAAATGGAAACTAGATTTTACCTATTTCGCATATTTATTTACTAAATTTAATGAGGTTAATTTGTAGTTTCAAGGTAGCAGCATAAATTTTATTAAAACAAGGTCCATCATTTCACATAGCGTTTCCTGCCAGGATTAAGCTAAAGGAGTATACTATTGGAGGTCGCGAATTTTCCCAGTTTTTCAATTGGCTTCAATCTGCCAGGAAAAAATGATGTTTTAACTTACTTTCAACATTTATTGCCCTTTATGTTGTTGCTGCTAATGCCACCCGTCTGACGTAGTCAGATCGAGGCCCACGAAATTCATCAAGGCATCGGGCTAGATTGTACGCCTGTCGTTAGCCGTAGCTTTGAGTACCACGTAGGTGACAGTACGATTTGGCTCGGTTCCACCCCAATTTGGAGGGAGAACACCCTGGGAGTGGTCAGGGGGCTTCCACCTTTTATCCCCTTCCACCAACCTCATGAGAGGACTTGCGGCTCGAAGGTTACTTAGAGTACCCCCATGCAGTGAAGGCACTATACATTTATAAACATCCATGCCTTCTCCGGGATTCGAACCCAGGCCTTACGGCACAGCAGTCAGCGTCACTAACCACTATACCGGATGGGGCCCTTTATTCAGATATTGAAACTAGGTTTGAGAATGATTTGACTAAGGTAATACCACAACAGACAACGAATTTATACGATCATATTGGGGAAAAAAGGCCATATTACAAAAAGAACTGACAGGACTATGCACTAACGAAGATCTTAAAGTAAAGTTTAGAAACAAATGTCAGTAATTTTGACTTTAAAAAGATATGCCTGGCAGTTATCCCGAATTATGGAATTTCTTGAGAAAATTTTTAATTTCTTTTCCTAGTGTGATTCCAGAGTTGTTGACAAACTAAAAAAAAAGTACTGGACACTGCTAACTGAGGAAATTTACTGTTAAACCCGACAAGATTGATTCCAAATGTTGAGAATTTGTTATTGAAGCACCAGATTCATCTCTCCCATTATCAACATTTATTTATTGATCAGTATTTTTGTGTATTAATTAAATTTTAATTCAGTTAACACGTATTTCTGAAATTTTAAACACCATAGTTTCCTACAGTTAGAAGTTAAATCTTTTAAAGTAACTAACTCTATACCAGCTGTCAAAAAAGACAGTAAGGTAGTGAACTTACAAAAATTCAATATTTGATAAGCATGGGTCTACACAAAACCGTAAAACATGGTAAGGGGTCTATAAGACAAAAAGTTGGAGAACCTCTGATTTAAAGGTACTAACCTCCCCCTTTGCAATGTGACCTCGGTAGCCTAGTGGCATTGCTGACGAACTCGTGGTCGGTGTATCATGGGATTGAACCTTAGTGCCACTGATGACCAGCATGTAGATGGGCTGGCTCACAGTCTTCTCGTTGGCGTGGTATAGAAGTAAGGAAAGTGGGGTGTCATCTCAGTTGTTCTTCTCGTCATTTGACTGTGGCTCAAAATTACGAGCTCCAGCACCTCGCGTTGATTTAGAGTACGACGTTGATTAACACTCACTCCCTCCCTTTGTGATTTGGTAGATTAATATGGAATTATCCAGACTATACTCGCGAATAACTGAATGAGAAGTAAGCCATCGAAAAAGGTGAAAAATATCAAAAACCAAAACGTTACACACTTGTGTTCAAAATTAAGGTTACAAACACAAAAAAATGCAATACCTTTGCATGTAATTTTTTATTTGTGATAAGTTTTTGTACATATGTTCCACATACTCTGATAATAATTATGCTAAGAAATAAAATCTTAATGGGAGTTACTTCTCATAATATGCAAATTAGATAAAAAAATTGTCAAAACACACTGTATAATAAAAAACTGAATGTCTAATAATATATATGTCCCTCCCCCTGCTGCTATACAGGCTTCACAACGAGCTCTCATATTACAAAGTAGATTGTTAATTTCATCTTATGGCAACAATCCCCATTCTTCTATTAGAGCAGATTAGGTGTGGTTTGGAGGGTACAGACATCAAGCAATGGCTTTTCCTAAGGTATTGCAAACATGCTGGATAGGATTCACGTCAGTAGATTTTGCTGGCCATTCCCTCTGGCAAATACTCTTTTAATCGTAAAAGTCTTCGATAAGATTGTACGACCTCCCCTTATCATCCATAAAAAATAAAATCTTGACCAATTGCTCCTCGAAAAAGTCTCACACGAGGTTCAAGAACTTCATCTTTAAATCGTTGTTCTGTAACAGAACCCGCATCAAAAATGTGTAAAGGTGTACGTCTGTCTAACATAAAGCCTTTCCAAACAACAATTCCACACCCACCAATCCGATCGGATTCTCTTATGTTAGAAGGATGGTAGCGAGTTTCAGATTCTCTCCAAATGAAAACTCGACAAAAACCACTTTTCGTTCTGAACCTGGACTCATCAGTGAAAATACACGGTGTAACGTTTCCGCCACAAAACTGCAAGTTTGGTCATCACACGTGCATTGACATCTTAAAAATATTGCGCGGTTGTTTTTAAACATCGCCCCGGCAACCTTTGACACCACAAAGAACCCCCTATTCCGCGACGTACCGGATGCAACCCCATGATGAAAAAAGCCGCTGAGATGTTCTCGAACCCTAGAGAGGACCGAGAGAGAGAAAAGGAGATGCAGTGAAACCTTCACTGGGAACAGACAACAAAACTCCTCCCTCACAAAACAACCGAACTGGACTCTAATAATCTAAATACTAAGTTAATAACCTCAATGTAAATCTGTAAATAATAGCTGTGACATAATTAAACTTAAATTTTATTTAACCAGTATCACGCTACCTTTATTTGTCTCAAACATCACAACGGCCCGACTCTTGATTTGCCTAAGACATATGTTCTTGGCCCCTAAAATATGAGCTCTTTTCTGTGAAGGGTTAAGAAAGACACACTGGCCTTCCTGCATAAAGGGTCTTCTCAGCTAAGCGTCTGTAAACAGTTAGTCTAGAAATTGTCTTTTCAGTTGGTAGCAACAAAGTCCTGACCAAGCACCTTAGCTACTATGTCTCTGTGACGACGGGCATTTATTGTTAAATATCGATCTTTCGTAAGCAATGTAGCTTTTGGTTGTCCTTGCCCAGGTCTTCTGACAACAGTACCCGTTGTTTGAAATCATTTCCACAGTCTGGATATCATTACCCAAGAAACATTTAGGTTTCCGACTACTTCTGCTTGAGACATTCCAATCTACCCAACATCTCTCTATCTCAAATAATGATCTAAGCGATTGAAGGAACATATTTTAACAAAACTAACGCATAGTTGTGCTTATCGCAGTACGATACACAAATCTAATTACCAAATTCAAAGCTCTGCTGTGAAAACGTTTTTCACTCAAAGGGTTATAAAAATTAAATTCTTCTTGTCTGTCAAAAGTCTCAAAATAATGCTTGCTTTGTTCACTTTATATATAATATAAGTTTAAAAAAAATAAAGTTAGAGATTTATTGAAGTAGTAGGAAATGTATGTTTGTAACGTTAATTTTGGACACCAGAGTTTGTGCAATGTGTTAAACTGACACTTACCAAAATTCTAAGAGTTGTAGTTGAAACTATATTTCGCCTATGTAAAACATAAAAATAATTTAAGGTATTATTAAAAAAGTACTAAATACTCTTTAGTGCTATTAGTCTCATTTTAAATTGAATCCATTTATTCATAATATTGCTTATATTCTAACTTTTTTCTAAACTAAAACTATTTAACTGCACACGGAAGCTACGTCTATTTTAGATCATGTTAAGTTATCCTGGCAAATGGAAAATGGCGTCGAAATTACAGAACTCTTATTTTGAAACCGGAATATACTTTATCATCATAGTTATTGAATTAAATTTATCATAAAAGATAGTCACATAATTAAATAAGGAAAAAATAAATAAATAAAAACCCAATTGGTAGATTAAAGTATTCTTAAATAGTTCTTCCGTTCAAGCGTTTAATTGTAGACCATCAACAACAGTTCGAAAGCGCAGAATATTTAGAACAAATTAGAGCATTCTTCTAAAATTTATTTTATTAAAAGAACTGAATATAGGATAAAAAAGTAATGTTGTGATGATTAATTCGGAATAATCACGCAAGGAATATTCCAAAAATAGCGGATGAATGGAATTTGCCGAAATAAGGTAGTGAAATGCATCAAAGTTCACAAAACACTGAAATGGAATGAATAAAAAATGCTTTATCAATATAGAATGTGAAAAAAAAAGTAAAACGATAAATTAAAGCTTGTTTACCTGGAATCCAAGAGGAGAATATCATATAATAGAATGATATGAAAAATAATTGCCTGTAATTATTCTTACGTTTCGTTTTGGAGATGATTTAAATTATTTGAATTTTGCATTAGGAAATGAATTATGTAAGGTTTTAAAAAACACTAAATAAAAAAAAAAAATCATATATTTATTACAGAATAAGAAATCATTAAATAGGCTTAGGATACCAATTAAAATTTCTTCTTCCTTGTTATTATTATTTTGATGGCATATTTTTGTAATCCTTTGGAAAGTACTATTATTATTCGTATTATCCCTAAGAAAATATCATATTTTCCGTTATTTAGAAATTTTTTTCAATCTTTTATTTGTATATTTCCTTTATGGAAGCTCATTATGACTCAAAACCTTTTTTTCCCCAAGTATTCTACTAAAGTAAATTCAGTAAATTTTACTATCGTCTTTAAAATAGATTTATATATTACGACATTTTTTGCTAGGATAAAACATATATGGATTAAAAAAAATTTATTTATAACTTTTCTTTTTTTAAACTGAAGATGAAGTATTTTATTCTTGTTTACGTATTTCGCTCTTATAGACTGTTGTTTTTCATTTCCACGTTAAATAATCGATAGAAATATAAGCTCAGACGGAAATAGTGCTGATATATGAAATAAAATCCTTATAGGAAATAAGGTTTATTTCATAAATTTATTTACAGAATTACAATTACAATTTTTATAAGAACTTTAGGAATGAGGGACTTTCGAATGGAAAGCCAACATCGAAGGATTCTGTTGCAGTAATAAAATAATGAAAGATTACTGTAACCTAGTTTTGAAGCAGTTTTCCAATAATAAATTGTACAGGAAACCGTACCGCTTTTCTTTTTCAAAGGAAACTTTATAAACCTAGGAATGATAAATCAATTTTTGGAGCTCATTTTCACAATTTTTGCAAAAGTTGGAGGGAGTTCAATTTATTTATATGGAAAAAAAAAAGGAAAAACAAGAGTGTGTGTCTATGCTTTATTTTAAGAAAACGGTTTTTCTGCATACAGTTCATTTTTGGATCAATAAATATTTTCATTATCTTACACAAAATTCTAAGGAGACTGTTTTAATATCAAAAGTTAAATTATCAATTTTTATTTTGGTTTTTTTAGTTGGTCCTAATTTTAATTTTTCTTACATATACGATATTAATATTTTAGAGTATAAATGCCTTCTTTGCTCCTTTTTTTTAATAAACTATTATTATAACAAAAATTCCAACTTTTATATTGACTTTTTCGTGCTGTTGAATTGAAGTTTTTAAAACGAAAACTGTTATGTATATATTTTTTTAAAATTTTATAGGAGAGTATATGTAACAATATATATCCAATGAAATGATTTTAGAATTCTTTGAATTTACAAAATAAATACACTCATGTCCACAAATTAAGGATAATGAAGTTCAGACAAAGAAACAGACAGAAGCAAGACAATTTTGACTTATTTGTAAAGTCTATTCATTAAACAAAAGGTAAAGAGCAAAAAAGATGCTATATATTTGACATAATTAATAAAAATTGCGATTTTTACTCCCTGGAGCAAATTTCGAAAAAGAACCTATTTACAAAAAACAGTATAACATGGTTAGTACGATGGTTAGTCTCCCGGACGATGCAATACAGGCCTTAGAACGCCTACGCATGCTGAGTATCAAATTATCAATCTGATCTTGGGGATTATTACACCACTCATCAAGCAATGCCATCCGAAGTTCCGGTAGACAGGTGGGAGGGGGTTGACGGGCTGCAATTCGTCGGCCAAGCATATCCCACACATGCTCTATTGGATTCAAGACCGGTGAGTATGCTGGCCAATCCATACGGGTGATATCCTCCGATTGAAGGCATTCGTCTACAATGTTTGCACGGTGAGGACGGGTGTTGTCATCCATAAACAGAAATTCAGCACCCACGGCGCACCGAAACAAACGTACATGTTGTTCCAGAATGACATCTCGATATATGTGGCCTGTCATCGTTACACTCTGAACATGCAGGTCAGTTCTGGAACCAAGAATAATTCCTCCCCAAACGAGCCATCCTGCACCACCGTAACGGTGTCGTTTAATGGTGTTCTCTTGGTGGTAACGGGTACCTGGCGCTCTCCATTTGAAAGTCCGGCGAGAATCAGACTGCAAACTAAACCTGGACTCGTCGGAAAACATCACACAAGACCACTGTTGTGGTGTCCACAATGCATGCTCTCTACTCCAGGTTAATCGCAGGCGACAGTGAGTTGTGGGAAGGGGAACACATCTGACAGGCCTACGAGCATATAGACCAATGTGCCCTAAGCGTCTGTTCACGGTCTGCCTTGAAACTGTCGCACCGGTAGCTGAAGGGAGCTGACGAGATAGGTCTGATGCTGTGCTCCGTCTGTTTCTTTTGGCAGTAACTGCCAAATACCGGTCCTCATTTGGCGTTGTAACTCGGGGGTGACCTGTACTGTAACATCTACTCACATTACCATCATCTTGGAATCGTTGCCAAATCCAGGAGATGACACTCTGGGCGATTCCAAGTTCCTCGGATTCTTCCAGTTGGGTACGTCCACATTCCAATCATCCGATAATTCTACCACGTAAAAAATCATCCAAATGCGTCCTTTGTGCCATAACTATGCGGTTATTGCACTGAAAGGCTTTTAAAGCGCTTGTGAACAATTTTACTTCTTTACCACCACTCCTTATATACCCATCTCTTACACTCTCGTCATTGTGACGTACTATCTGCACCATCTGGTGGTTTCCTGTAATTTGCATATTCTTCTTCAAGATGTGTGTGATAATTCTACAGGTGAAATTTTTATTTTAGAGTTCAATTTCTGTGTGATTCTGAATTATGCTTAATTTATGGACATGAGTGCATATGAGAAAAAAAAGAATATCAGACTTTTTTTATTGATTTGCAAGAAAATATTTTGTCACATTCTACTTGTATAAAAACAAAATTTTCAGCTAAACTATACTGCAGTGTAGTGGAAATTTCAAAGATGGAGCACAACACACAGAATCACACACAACATAAAATTATATTACACTTTATACACATTTTAAGTAAAAACAATAAATCTCTCGAGCTTATTGACACTTATAGAGAAAAAAATACGTCAGGATCGCATCCAACACATCTGCTTTTGATAGATACAAAACCTTTTCACAAAGCTCTCTGGCGGAGCTTATCGACCTCTTTCATCGAGAGATAATCATTAAGTACAACAAACTCTCCACACTTAGCTCGTTGGCAGAGCTCACCAACTTCTTTCTTCGAGAGACAGTCACCGAATTTCTAAATGTCCACACCTAGCTCGCTGGTGTAGAGCTTGTCGACCTCTGTCGTCGAAAGATAATCACTGAATACGCTAGTGTGGTACTCACACCGGCGCAGTACCTCAGGTCAGACTCGTTGCCACCTAGAGTCTTTGAATGTGTCTTGAGTTCGTTACACTGATGTGGGTATTTGTACTGATTTATCTGATACTATTGCAAATTGTAAAAGTTAAACAATTACTGCAAAAAAAGTCTGTAAAAATAACTGTTAGATTCTATTCAAAAAATAAAAGCTTATGAATTTTCGAACGGGAAAGTTAAAGTAGAGTAATTTATGTGTCTATGAAATTAAATAAGAAATAAAAACTATTTTCTATATCTTTAATATATCAAAAATAAAAGACGGTTTTCGATACTGCAAGGTGAATTTTCAATCTTAATACCAACTGCGAGGGGCATTAAATTCCTTTTATGCGAGAACAACATCTAGAATACGATAATTGTAGTAGGCAGTGTTCAAATCGAGTCGTGTACTCGAGTCAACACACAACTATCGAATGGAATAAATAATGGAGGTTGCTTCACCTCAAAGTTCTTGGGGGCGGGGGAAGTTGAATGCGCTTAAGAAACTAATTTAGCACCATATCCTTTGTCTAGCTATGGATCGAAAATACGGTATTCAAGCAGCTTATTGCATAATTCTAGAGCGCGGTGTCAACACAAGCGATTTATTAAAAATATCATTAAATTAAACATTTATTATATTTTTATAAGATAAGTAAAACTTTTTTTGTAGATTCTCTCCCAAATCGTATTCGACTGTATTGTTTCGATTAAAATTTTTGTTATAAAAAAGATGTTTCATGTTTTATTAATGGCACACCACACAAAGATACTGTAAATACTTTAAAAAATGAGTGCTAATTATTCAGTTTATATTTTCAAAGTCAGCTATCAAAAATAGAGGACAAAAGTTTATTTTTCTTTTTTAACCTAAAAACTAAACCATTCTCGAGTTTTTCTTGGGATTCTTTTTATTGTAAGCCATTCTGTATTCAAAGTAGTTAATAAGTCAATTTAAAAAGAATTTTACAAACTCCTTCTGACTCCCAAAATATTTATTTCATTATTTTTTTTTCAGTTTTGGGAAAAACAACAGAAAATAAACAAAATATACCTCATTATAAAGTAAATAAATATTGTACAATGGAATTTAATTTTCTTATTATTCCCGGAATTGTTAAAATGCTCATCATCTAACACAATGTGGTTTAAGAAAAATGGTTACATAATAAGTTTTAAATAATGCATTTTTAGCAACTTGAGATATTTCAGCATCTAGTATGCTTGTCACATTATTTGATAATACATTTTCTCTTAAATGCTAAAAAAAAGAAAGTTTTTTTTTGGTCTAAAAAGAAGATATTGGAGACTTTTATTTACTGAGTGTCAATATTTATTTCGCTTTTTATATTCATTGTTTGTGTTATTCATTTAATAAATAAGAGTTTTGCATGATATGAATTCATTAAAAATGACAATAACTCTCGAACAATCAATAAATTTGCTTCCTTAAATAGTCTCTGTGCATTATGGATTTTATATATAATTTAACGAAAATATTTCATTCTGTTATAACTTTTTCTGAGACTTATATGAATTATGTTAGAAACTGGCATCATAATTTTGTTGCTTAGAACTATGTCATGCACTATATTGCAGGCTCTCTTTACAAAAATGTGACATAAAAACTTTAAAAGAAAAATGATATCTCAATTTTTGGATTAAAATGGTTAGTGTTTTTTAAAATAATTTCTATATTTCGCTTGTTACGATAAATGTGTAATACTCACGTATGCTATCGAAGTTTCTATTTTTTAACGCAATATGTATAATTATTTTTTGGTTTAAGGATAAGATCAGACGATATATACGAGAACTTAAATGCACCAGGAAAAATACTAAGACAATTATAATAAATTATTTAAAAAAATACCTTTTCCCTTTTTTGTTGTATAAATAAAATAACTAAAAAAAGGAAACGATATAAGTCTATTGACATATAAAACTTTTTAACACGAACAATGTTCCAGATCAATTACTACAAGAGATCCTATCATTCTTAAAGCTTAAACCATGTTCTACGATTATAAAATTTTTCTATATAGAATGATTTGTCTGTGATTATGTTTCTCTTTAAAGTCCATTTAAAGCTATCTTTCGAATAATAACATTTTTTTGGAACACAGATTTGAAATAAAAACTTTCTCTTTCTTTTCTAAATAGATTTATGTTAAGCTTAGAAAGACTGTTACAAAAAAAACCCCTTCAAATTCTATTTTAAAATATTAAATCCAAAGTAAAGCAAAACTGATAGAAAATAGAAAAGTAATTGAGTTTTGCAATGCATTGCAACGAACAGCTATAAGCTCATAAGAGGTGCATTTTTTAAAATAACAATAATAATACTCTTTCTCTCTCTCTCCTTCGTTGTATATTTCTTTAGAATTTATCGCATTTTCACTCGACGATTTTATTTCAATCGCTCACATTCTTCAAGAGTCAATTTCCTACTCCGGAATATTAGCTATTATTCTTAATACTCCATAGATTTAGAAATGAAAGTCACACAACATCAACTTTATATAATACATTCTTTACTATAATAATGAAACTGCAACAAGATGTAGATCAGACAACCATAGCTACAAACTCAAAATTCGAAAACTATGTGAAATCTTTATTTTTTTCAGATTCTATTTTACAAATCAGCTACGGTAACAGTTATCAATTAGGCAATTAAAGCAAATGATATATTCAAGCAAATATATTGTAATTAAATAATAATAGTTCAAAAGGATTTACTCCAGAAAATATAAAATAAATACGCCAAAAGATATTTTAATATTATTCAGAAAAGTAATGCGATATGACAAGTTCATACATTTCCAAAAATAATAGCCTTTCAAGTGGCTAAACTCTAGTAAAAACAGATTATCAGTATATTGTAAGAAATAAATTAATTTTTTGTCATAAATAAAAGTAATGTATTTTAATATATTTATTGTACCTTAAATATATGTTTATTTGACACACTTCAGTACAGTGATAAAAAAAAGTCATTTTAAACAAACATTAAATGATTTTTGGAAAAATGTAATAATTATCGTTTGCTGAAAAATTATCTCTATGGACGAAAACCAACATAGCCGCAGTAATAAAATTCCAATTAAATCAAAATGTTTTTATTGTAAAATATTTTGTTGATATTTTTTCAACAATTCAAAACCATGAAAAAATTGTAAAAAAATATTTGTCTTTGGAAAATTGATATTTTTATTGATGATTCGAAAATCAATATATTTGACTTTAAATCTAATAAATAGAACAATGGAAATAAAAGAAATGGTTGACATATAAAATCATACATAGCTTTTAACAATGGCATTGGCCTGCATCAAATTGATATGAGATTATATCATTCTTACCCCCAAAATACTTCTCTAAAATTGCTGTTTTCCTCAGAACCAAAACTGTTCTACCATATCATTTGTCAATAATTACGCTTTTAGTTATCTCAGATCATAATAATAGTGTTTTAAAGCTATTTTGTGTCTCTGAACAGGTTTTTATTCCTAACGTTAAATTTTTAGAACACGAATATGAAATCATTATTATTAATTTTTCTTTTACTTGACATAATTTAAAATAATTTTGCATTTTAAAATATAATGATTTATTTTTGTGTTTGTGCTAGACGACATCAAACTGGGTGATATTTTCTAGAAAATAGTAGTTGTTATAGCATAAAATTATAAAGATTATTCGGATTTAACAAATGTGATACACAGTTTTTTTTATATATAGAACTAGGAATAATTGTGTGTGGAATCCAGAATGAACTATTCTTCATCATCATATATTCATCGAAAATGGAAATTTTTCTACACAAAAACAACATTATGAAGTCTTGTTTAGAAATGGAATTACTTGAATATATAGGCCACTAGTGTTTTTCTTTTTAAATTTGAATGAAAAAAATTACAATTTTTTTGTACTAAACAGCTAGTTTTTCAGTATAATTTTCATTCTATTTAATTAGACAGGCAATTAAGTTGATGATTTAAAGAATAGAAAAATGTTCATTGGTATTTTTAAATTAAAAGTACCCAAACTAGTAGAAAATATGATAGTATGAAAAATTGTGGTTGAAAAATGAATATAAAATGAATGTCTCTTTGAAAGATTGGATTTTTTTCGAAATATGTTTGTTGTCGTTAATGAATTTCATATTTTTACTATAAAATTTTTTATGGTTATAATTTTCAAATAATATCGCATATATGTTCAATGCTTTCACTCAACGACATGATCTTTTAGAACAGAAATATTCATTTAAGAAATAAATGATATCCTCAGATGAAACAAATGATTCTAAATGTTATTTAAAAAATAAAATTATTAGTTTTTAAACTTGTAGAGTTGCTTTTTCAGAAAAAAAGGAGTAGCTCTTCTACAACCAAGGTATATAAGTGTAAATATAATAATAATTATAAAATGTAAAACACACACAAAAATTCGAAATTTTTGCGTTCGATTTGTAGATTTTTAGAAGAGTTACAAAATCCAGTATATATGGATGGATATATGAACGAAAATTACTAAATTCTTTCTTATTAACAAAAGATCTTTATTCAGATTCTTACATGTTAAACATATGTACTTTTTAAAAGTAATATTTTTTCTATATGTACACTTTATGTCCTGCTATGATCTGAAACGTTTTTGCAGTGATGCACATACAGGAGGGATTTAGGGGTTCAAACACCCAAAATTTTTAACATAGAGATTACGCCTCTGGGCTTTCTTTAATATGTTTTTTTAATATACTCCCCCCCCCTTCCACTGTGTTTTCATAAGTACATCTGGATAATTTTCTCATGATCAATAATTGGAAGAAACAAACAATAAAAAGAAATTAAATAAATTTTTAGATTTTCGCTCGTAACGTGTCAATATATAACTTTCTCATGATATATATTTCCAAATATTTTTATTTTTTTTTTTTTTGCCTCGAGTTCGTTTTTTTACAAAACGAAAACTTTTCCTATGTAATATTTGAAACGCACAATTTGAGCGATAATCTGCCAAATATAGCACATCAGATCCGACTGCAACACTAACTCCATCTTGCGGTTGCTGTCCAGATTATCCGCCGTAAACTGGTTGTTTGGGTCGGTAGTTATATCAAAGAATAACACATTTTCCTTCTGCCTTTTTTTTTTATCACCGACCTTGGGAAAAATCTTACAATAGTATCTCAACTGCTCTTTGGAAGCAAAAAGACCTCCACATATTGATCAAGTTACTTCGCTACGAATTCATGCATTGCTAATCAATGTTATCAATTAAGAACTTTGCATCTGCCCCAAGTTTAACGCCGAAATCCGAAACTCGTATTGTGTGACGAGCTTCTATTATTGTCGGCGTAGTTTCCTGGCGTCTGTTGTTTCGAATGAAATCATTTGTATAAAAGGTGATCTGTGTTAATTTCTAAATGAATAGAACACGAAATGTCTCCTAATTTGATCGAATTTATATAAAACAAGGTTAATCTCTTATCACAAGGAGTTTTTTAATGATTTCTGCATGTATTTTTTGTGCTCTTGATGTTATCTATCTAAGAAGAAAAGACTTAGACGTATAAATAGAATTAATTTTTACCTTTGAAAACGTTTTATACATTCAAAAAAGTGAAATTTTATAAAAAATTTCATTTTTCACATTATATTCGCGACAAGTGCTTTCTTTAATGGTAATATTATATATTACTTCGGATAATGGGTGCTAAGCCTAAAAATAGAAGACAAATTGAAACTCATTTTGTAATTTTTCATTCACCGTGAAAAGAAATTCGTTTAGCTACGATATCATTGCGTATAGAAATAAAATGATATAAAAAAGCGATAATTTAAAAAAAAAATAATGTTTATATATAAATTATATAATTTAAAGAAACAGCAATAATATTTATCAGAATTTTTCTTTACGACTTAACCTTTTTATGTCTGTATTGAATTGATTCGATTATATAAATCAATTATTCAGAACAATTATATTCGATCGCGTTAATTAATTTCAGCTAAATAATAGAACAATTCTGGTAATATATTTTACTGATTTAAAAAAATAGTTATTTTTACTTAACTAATTCTACTAGTTTATTTAACTGAATTGTTCGAATAATTATTTTTACTTAATTAATTCTACCAGATAAAAAATAAACTGGAAAGTTATTCTGACTTGGTGGTACAGATAGTTGTATGAAAAACAGAATCATTTATTGTTAGACTAAAACACACAATAAAAGCAAATAAATGGGAAAAGAGGTAAAGATAGAATGTTACATATTGAATGTTAACTTACAAACAAAACCATTTCGAAATTCAAAAATAATTTAATATTCTGCCTCCGAAATAGAGAAGATTAACAAAAAAGATAACTGTTATTTTCCTTCATAAATATCTAATATAACAAAGTTCTTTCTATTGATTTATAGTAATGAGAAGATAAGAAAAAATTCTCAGAAAGATATAATTCATTGGCATTTTTTTCTTTGGACAAACAACGTTCTTTGCAACCATTATTTTTTTTTTATCATCTGTAAAAACGAGATAGTTTTATTACTTAGGCTGAGACCTAGAAAGCTTGTAAACATAGCATTAAAAAAAAAAAGAGATACTTTTTTATTCAATGTTATTTTATTAATGGGGCCTCTCCCTCTCTTAGTAGCTACGGTAACCCAGTACTCAAGGTCACGAGCTTGCGGTTGTGTGTGTGTGCCCTGTCGTGAGTTCAAGCTCTGGTGCCATCAAAGACCTGCCGTGTAGTGGGGTTGATGCTCATTATATCTGTCGGCCCATCGTTGAAGTGGTAATGTGGAGAGGAGGGTGCCAGAGCTCAGGTGTCCTTCTCAACACTTGATTGAGGTTCAAGATTACGAGATCTGTCGCCAATAGCCCTCGTGTTGTTTTATAGCAGGGGTGCGCAACCTTTTTTTCTGCTGGGTCGCATTTATATGTCAGCTATTTCACGCGGGCCGCAACATGAAGATAAAGGGAGGAAGGGGGTGGGGAGAAGTGTCTTAATACCAAGATAACATAAATTTAAAATGTGGAAAATTGATCAAAATATTATTACTCCTGTTTTGCTTTTTATAAAATAATTTTTTTTTAATATTTTTTTTTATTTTAATCACTAACACTAAATTAGAAGCATTTATATATATAAGAAACACTCCTTCACAATTTCTGCATCAGTAAACGGTTTCATATGATTACCAATAATATAACAAACTCTTCAATAGGGTTTCTTTGTTACCGTTGTGATATTACCACTGACAAAACACTTTGTTGCTGTTGCAAAGATTATTCAAGACAGCCTATTTATCACATCTTGAAAGAGATCTTCGATGAAAAGCGTCATTGAATGATTCCTGTTTATAGGTATTTTTTAAATACAGCACTTTCGTGACAAATCAAACAATCACTGATCCATGTTTGTTTTTCACTACAAAATAATCAGCCTCTCAATCGTCTTGAAACTAAATATTTTCTTCGAATATTTTTCTCTTGTAAGATATGAGAGATAGTTAACAATTAGCCCCACCCATAAAATTGTCGCTACTCCACTGTTGTCTGTTATCACTAACCGTAACCGCTCCAAATAGAAAAAGAATATCAATTCGTACCCACATGACACCGACAGTAAAAAGCAAAATTATTATATTTGATTTCTTGGCAAAGACTTTTCCACCAAATTTTTAATACTATGTTCTTAAATAAGTAAATTTCTCAGAGCAATGAGCCATGACCGGACCGTTTAAAAAGACTCGGTGGGACGCATGCTGCCCGCGGGCCACAGGTTGAGTATCGCTGTTTTATAGTGCTACATTAATAAACTCTCACTTATTCTCTCTCCGTATTTTAGTAGTATTTTCAAGTTTTTTAGCAGGGTTTTAGTTAAAATTATGTGCTTCATGCATATAGTTAGGAAATTTCCAATTTTTAAGAATCTTTAACTAAAATTTTACATGCCAATGAAGATTATAAGGCACGATCAGTTTAAGCGATTTTTATTATTGAAGTACTTGTTTAGCTATATAATCACATCTGGTTGTTCCAAAAGAAAGAGAGTTTAGAGATCAGGTTGCGAGAAAGAAATAACAAAATCATACCGCGAATCATAGAATTAACTGGAAAGTAATTTGTGTTCAAACCAGGTTAGACAGGTTGTGCTGATGCAGACTTGTTCCAAATTATATTAAGAGTTAAAAGTTGTTGAAGTGAAATGAGCGAGCTCATCATGCCACGAATATAAAAAAATACACTAGAAAGGTGTTTGGGCAGTTAATTTCCCTGATAGACATTACATCAATGGAAAAGTTAAATACAAAATAACTTAAATGTATTATTTAATTAATTACATAATAAAAATCAATAAATAGATTCATTTATCATACAGACACCTTTTTTTATACATCTCAGTGGAGTTAAATTAAAAAAAAAAGAAACACATAGTTTTCTCTTTAAATTTTTGAGCTCTGGGTTGAAAATTATGCTCTTGTTTTAAGTATTTAAAATATTATTCACACACACTTATTGACTCTGAATAACACCACAAAATAAAAATGACTTATTACGAAATTTTACTTATTTTTAAATTATAGTTTAAGGATAAATTGTGCTAATTATACTAAATCAAAATGATTTACTATTAAATTTTACCTATTGTTAAATTCATCATTAAAAAAGGTAGTTAACTATTAATTTTATTAAATGAAATTTTTCTTATTGTAAATTTATCATTTAAGAATATTTTACCAATAATTTTATTAAATAAAAATTGCTTTGAAATTTTACATACTGTTAAATTCCCAGTTTAAGAGAGGGAGGGGGAGGATAATTTATTCTATTAGTTTTATTAAATAAAAATTACTTACTATGAAAAAAAATTTGCTTACTTTTAAATTCACCATTTAAGAGAAAGGGGAGAATAATTTATTATTAACTTTGTTTTATAAAAATTATTTCTCATGAAATTTTACCTGTAATTAAGTTTATCATTTAAGAAAAATATAAAAATAATTCTATTAAATAAAAATTATGTAAACAATCACAACCACATTTTTAATTCAATGTATAGTCGGTCATTTAAAAATTTATATTATATTTTTAATGTGCTTAGAACAATGAACTTGAATGAAATCAAGTTACAGGAAATAATTTACTTTTGTTTTTCTACATCTTTTTATAATTTTTTAAAAACTTCTTTCGTAAATTTGAATTTAAAAATTATCTAGCCTTAGCTCAGTCTAGTATACATAGTAACGATTAAATTTATATTCTGAAATTTTAAAGATAATATTGATTGTGAGCAAAACGTGAAAATATGTTTTTTATCTCATTTTTGGTTTTTTAAATTTTCACTTGTTTCTTAAAAAAAATTATAGATATTATTTAGGTTCAAGCTGAAAAAATCCTAGTTTTAATTCTTACTCGTCGGGAAAACTGTTCACAGATTCCTGATGCTGAAAAGAGAATTCTGACTGCCAAGAAATAAAAATTCATTTTCCTAGCAATTACTTGGGATAAAAGAACTACAACAACGACAAAAAAGCTGTGAAAATGTGTTTTAAATTAAAAAATATAATATGCATTATTTTTTTCCTTTCAATTTCATTATTTTAATAACTAAATTTTAAAAAAAGATTAGAAGGTAAATAATTCTAAGAATTCATTTATGCAAAAAATATTTTTCTCTTAATATTAAGCTGTTTTCTAAAAAAATGTATTTTTTAGAGAGTACAAATATTATTTTTGATTGAAAGAAACAAAATATTTGTTTTCGTATTTTTTTAAAAAATTTAATGTACTGAGAAAATATTTAATATCATTCATAAAAGAAAATTCATTCAAACTCATTTAAAATATCGAATAAAGATTAAATAAATTGAAAAGGGCAAAATGGTGAAGTGGAATAAATAATAAATGAAAAAAAAAAGTGTTCGAAAAGTTTTTAATCAGAAACTAATTCTTATTAAAAAAAATAACGAGCTTCGTGAAATTTTTTGGAAACAATGGCTGAAAGAAAATGGAATTTTATTTAAATCAAAACAGAGAAAGAAATCGTTTGCTGTAAAGCAATGATACCAACCTGCGGCCCACTGTGCCTTTTTAAGTGGCCCGGTCATGGTCCTTTGATCTGATAAATTAATTTTTTTATGAAAATTTGGTGGGAAATTATTGTTAAAAAAATCAAATATATCAATTTTGCTTTTTGCTGTCGATGTCGTATGAGTGCAATTTTTTTTCCTCATTAGTAATAATAGACAACAGTAGAGTAGCTACTATTTTATCGGTGGAACTAATTTTTAACTATCTTTCATATCTTGCAAGTGAAAAATATTTGAAGAAAATAGATTGTTTCAAAACTATTTGGACTATTTTGTAGTGAAAAACAAGCATGGTTCAGTGATTGTTTGATTTGTCTCCTCACGAAAGTGTATCTAAAAAATACCAATAAACATGAATCGTTCAATGATACTTTTCCTCGGAGATCTCTTTCAAGAGATGATAAATATTCTTGAATAATCTTTAGAACAGCAAAAAAGTGTTTTGTCAGTGGTAATATCACAGCGATAAAAAAGGCACCCAATGAAATTTGTTATATCATTGGTAATCATATGAAACCGTTTACTGATGCAGAAATTGTAAAAGAGTGATTCTTAAATGCTTCCAATTTAGAAAAATTCAGTGACAAAAATAAAAAATATAAAAAATAATAATTAAAAAAATTAAGTAGGAGTTTTAATATTTTGATCAATTTCCACATTTTAAATTTTATATGTTATCTTGGTCTTAAAGCATTTCTCTCTCTCCCCCTTCCCTCCATTAATCCTCATGTTGCGGCCCACATGAAATAGCCATCATATGTATGCGGTCCACGTGAAATAGCTAACATATATATGCGGTACGGCAGACAAATAGGTTGATTACTCTTGCTCTAAAGTACAAGACCGAAATTTTAGAAAATATTTATGACAGGAAGTTGTTTGGGGAACGAAATCAGATGCGACTTTTCAAAAAAATCTAAAAAAATACAGTAAAAACTGATTGTAACTGAAAATACATTCAACAGATTATATTCCTTTTTCCCTCTGATTATTGATTTTCGTCGCCTTCTTAACCATCACGATGGTCATTTGCAACGGACCTCGTAATTTTGGTCCATGGTCAAATGACAGGGCTAACACTCCATCTCTTTTAACACCACACCAAAAGAGGAATTTGAGCCTCGACAGCCCCTCTACACGGTGGGTCTTCAGTGGCACTAGGACTCAAACCCGCAACTCGACAACGCCGGCCATTAGTTCATGACCATGACTATCTGGCTAACGAAGCCACTCTATTCATCGAGGCCCAATCAAATAAGCATTTATAATTTGAAAGACTATATTGAAAAGTTCACTACATAAAAGGTTTTTCTACGCACAGTCGACTCTCGACAATTCGAAGTTGAAGGGACCAATGAAAAACTTCGAATTATCAAGAGGGTAAGAAAAATCTCCCACAGTACACGAAGTGAAATTTTTTTCTAACATATTTAAATTTGAAACTATATAATAAAACAACAATTGTACAGTATTACTTCAAATAATTTTTAAGAAGTATACATTACAAAATATAAATATTATACAGAAGTTAAAAGTTCACACAGAAAAAAAGAATACATTTAAAAAGAAATTCTCTTTCACGCCCCACCAAATCTCTTCCATTCCTCATTAAAAATGAAATAGTTTCGCACCCAGTCCCCTCAGACACTGCCCCCAACATCATTGGTTCTTCAAGGTGCCGCCCATGCTCCATTTGATGTCCCATGATATAAGTCCACAAATGAGCCATAAATCGTCTTGTCAGTCCGACGCTAAAAACACAATCCTACGCATCACAATAGCGGGCCATCCTTTCTGAACACATGAGCAGCAAGGCTACGTGTTAAATGAAAGATATGGAAGGCTGACAACAGGTGTGACCAGAACTGCCCACTTGAAAAAGGAAAGTAATAATAGTGTCTTTTCGCCTGAGGAACTGGGAAACACAAAGATGGGGTAGCAAAGAGATGGTCCTCAAAGTGGCCATGTTACAGGGGAGACACGCAGAGACAATACAAAACAAAACATGTAAGTTCCAACCTGTTTGCTATAGGACTCTAGAGAGTAAGTGTTCGAATTTTCGAGAGTTTTATAAGATAACTTAAAATTATTGCGTGTTGTAGTCTGGCCAGCCATAGGTTTTACTTCGAAATACTGAGTGTACCAAAACGTATTGCTTTAGTTCGAAATATCAAGAGTTTTTCAAGAAGCTGAGCATATACTTCGAATTAGCGAGAGGTTCGTATTATCGAAGTTTGAATTAATGAGAGTCGACTGTATTTCTTAAAATTTTTTTTTTTTATAAAAACTTACTTTAAAATATTTTGTAACAGAAAAAAATAGGATTTAAAAAAAATGGTTGGATTATGATTTTTGCATCTAATCTTAATCTTATGTTTTTTTAAACCCTCAACAACTCATTAAAATAACATTAATAAATCCTTAGCAGTTCAGCTGAGCTTTTAAAATTATTTCTATTTTTAAAGAGATGTATTTTTTCCCAATTGATTGAAATGGAGAAACATTAGTTCATGCAAAAGAATTTAAAAAGAAAAAAATTTTAAGATACGAAAATAAACAACTCAACCTACTTTTATTCCGTCTGATACTGAAATAAAAAAAAAATTGTCAAAATTCGTGGTGCAAGTGTACTGAATAACTGTCTTATCAGTCAACGAATAAAAAAAGAAGCAGGATTTATCAATCACCACATAAAATTTAGTTACGTTTGCATTTTCACTCTACCATTCACTGCAAGGGGGAGGGGATAAAAGTTTATTCAAAAAAATTGTACAAATTCATTGGTAGATTGTTCACCTTGTGGGTTAAAAAAAAGTTAAGAATTCAGAGTTCCGGATTCTTAGAACACTTTTCGCTCTACCAGAATAGAATTCTGGCTCTACTTCCAAACCAAACTTACATAAAACGGAAACACAACAGTGATATATTTTATGAGTTCCTCTATAAAGCACTGGCTCAGTACAAGGATGCCAGAAAATGCTTTAATTTCAAGACTCAATGATTTCCAAACAAACTGTTCCCATTCTTAAAAATTGTAAGATGTCAGAAAGATGTCTACCCACATAATGATAAATCGTGTGAAATGGTGTGAATCCTCGAGTTATCCGCTAGAACTACTCATTTATTCCATTGAAACAATCTATTTACCTATTTTTCTTGAACTTATCTCTAGAAATGTTATTAATAACGTCAAGCTGTCATTAATAACACGCTACGCTGAATTTTACGGAACTTCAAATTTTTTAAAGGGGCAGGAGGTTTAATAAAAGAGCATGAAGTGTCGGATGAGGTTTCATCGTAGCTAGCTTATTAAAAACATTGCTATTAATAGTTTAGCTTTAATGTGTGTGTTCTTATACTCATGGACTTTTTAAAGGGTGTGAATGAGAGGAAAAATTTTAGAATTCGATTATATTTTATTTCAAGGTCTTGTTATGAGTTCTTAAAAAATTTCCTTTTTTCTTACAAATATTTTTAGAAATTATAATAATATTTAATTATGTTAGCAATTAGGCAATTTTGCATGATCTTTTTCATGATGAAATTCTACAATCTTCCCAGTAAAATGTTTTAAAGTAATAAACTCTTGATGGGTAAACTATTTTAAAAATAAAAATATTCTTGTATTTTAAGTACTTAGGTTGTCAGCGGTTGTTTACGTGCTATTATTTAAAGTGCTAAGAAAAAAAGATAGTTCATCATTGTACCATATGTGGTACATTTTAATTTTACAATGTATTAATAATAATCAAGCAGGAGGAATTTTTGTGTTGTGCCCTTTTTCATCCCCCCTCTCCTAGAAATTTACTGAATAACAAAATATTCCCCCTAAGCACTACACCTCTTCAGGAAATTTATTTCTTATTCCACTTTTTTTAAATATATTGAATATATATTACGTTCCTTTTTTCAGGCTGGTCTAATATTTGTGTAGTTTTATATTTTTGCTTATACAAGATGTATGGAATGATAATGGATATAGATAATGATCAATTTTTTGACCATTTGTATTGAAAATTACTGGCCATTAAATACTAGCAGTAAAACTCCTTTCGTGAATTAGCTACTTTCTTACATTTAGTATGAATCCCCTTTCTGTTCTGAAAAAAACATTTCGATACATATTTTTTTGCTTACATTTTCAGTTTTTTGTAACCTGTAATATTTTTATGCACTTCTTTCACACAATTATTATTGCTATAAATTTTTCTTCCTAAAACACATATTAATTTTCATTTGCAAGTTTCACTTTTAATTTGCCTTTATCAGAAGGACTTTAAAGTCCGTAAAATAAAATAAAAAATTAGTTAAACATCAATTTTTGATGCACCTTTTCAAAGCACAATTTTTTCAATTGCATTGTCAAAGAGGGAGAGGTGTTGAATAATTCCGGAAAGAAAATTATTGCCCTTTATATAAACTTTATTTTCAACTCATTCCCCATCAAAAACAAAATCATAAGATTATTTAGTTATAAAAAAAGGTAATTATTACAATTGATCAATTACTAATAGAAGATTATTGCAACTGACCTATAAAAAATTTTATATTAAAATCCTGTTCAAGTAGCGTTACATGTACATAAACTAATGAGCTTAGAATCAGTACTTTCTGTTCTCAACATTACAACAAACAAAACGTTCTTTTAAATATTCTGGAAAATGAATGGCGAAAAGGAAATTGTGTATTATAGTTGACTCAAAATTTTCATGATTAAAAAAAAATTTTTTTTTCAAGTTTTCAAAATTACAAGTGCAAAATGCACATGTTGGAAAAAATAGCAGAAAGAAATTAGAATAATAATAATGAATTCCCCAAAAAATAGAATTATAAAAACATGAGCTCTAACGATTGATAAAGTAACATAATGAATGTTTTCTTAAAATTCCCCTTTGACAAATTTGGGAACTTTAATAAAAAAATTCTGCAAAATACATTAATTAAATTGATGATACAAGCATGAAAATTTGCTCGGAGCCCAGGGATGAATTAATATTCATGAATAGAATTGCATTTTGTAAAAAAATGCACCTTCAATTTGCAACTGCTACTTTATTTTTCAATGCACAGCAATTTCTTAAATTGATGTATTTAAAATAATCTATACATGTAATACCATATAATTTCTTACACTCCAGTTCAACAACTCTGAAAGCAATCGAAGCTTTGTTGTCTAGGAGATTCATTGTCAATATTCAATTTCTTATCTGATAAATAGTGTATTATCCTCAGATGTTTTTTGTTTTGTTTGGAATCACTCATGGCGAACATTTATCAATTTTCCGATAAATTTGCCATCATTCAAGTTTGAGCGAAAAAAAATGTGCTTTGATTTTTATAAAGCTGTTATCGCCTCAATTTTTGGATTTTTTTCTTTATTCCGTGGTCACATTTTTGCTTTCCACATTTGCTATTTGAAATGCTGGATTTTTTTTTATGTTTAAGGTGGATTAACTATACGTTCTGGAACGTGATTTTGATAAAGCTTATGAATGAATGATTTTTTGATATTTAGTGCCAGTTGAATTAGAATATACACATAAAATTATTTAAAAGTTATTTTCTGGCAAAGAATGAAAAAAGAATGATATATTTTCAAAACATTATCTTTTTATGAAAAATCTTCGGTAACAATAATTATTTGCTTTTATATATATATCTAGGATCTAATATCGTGGTTGAAATAAAATTTTTGAAATACATAATTGTGAAGTAGATATGTTCATCAAAAAGTTTTTAATGCAGAAATTTTACCAAAAAACAATGGTTATTATTTAAAGCGATGGTAACTTTGAGTTTTTCAAAAATCCCTGATCAAGCTATACATTGGCAAAATATTGCTGTTAGAGAAGCACTTTCCATAAAGTGAGTGAGTGAATTTTTTTTTACGTTGTACTATTCATCTACACGAGAGCTTTTGGTGACGGACCGCGTAATTTTGAACCATGGTCAAGTGACGAGGACGACACCTGAGCTGGCACCTCCCTCTCCTAACAATCACACCACACCAACGGGAGAACGTTTGAGCTCTCGACAGATTTAACGAGCATCACTCCCCTATAAGGCGGGTCTTCAGTGGTACTGGGCTCGAACTTCTGACGCGCGAGTCACGAGTCCGTTCCCTTGACTACTAGGCTATCGCGACCGCACTTTCCATAAAAGGAAAATACTTCAAAAATATGTCAATGTTTTCCTTCTTTTGTTGCCAAAAAGAAATCGTATTTAAATAACTTTTTTCTTTTAATAATACTCTTAAAACAATTTTATGTGTGTATTCTAATTCAAGTGATATTAAACATCAAAAAGTTATTCATTTGTACGTTTTTTCAAAATCACGGTTCCGAGCGTAGTCAACCACCTTGAGTAAAGTTGCACTTGAACTACTCATTGTGCCTTGCTAATTAATTCTAATTATTTGGCTGGCTGATATCAATTAAAGGAAATTAGTCGAATCTTTTATAATTAAATAATATTAGCCCAATGAAATTAATTGGAAGAGATTCTGCATGCCTTTATTTCCTTAATTAGTTGTTCAAATTATTTGTGAAAGAATAGCATCCAAAAGAATCACATTTGTACTGATTTCATTTGTATATCAAAGATCAAAAACAGAAGAAAGAAAGACGTTTAGTTTTTGATAGAAATGTTGTTGCTCTCATGAAAAAGTAATGATGCCAAGTTAAATAAAAACAAGAGAGAAATAATTTCTGTCTTTTGTGATTGCCTTTGAAAACGTGTGCGTGTTGAGTGAAAAGAAATCTGCACGCAAAATAGACTACATGACATTACAGCTAAATGAACACAGCTGCGTTCTGTTTATTTATTACTTTTCCCCCTTCTTGGCGACAAAAATCATTAAAAACCATTTTGAGTTTTGAAAAACGAACCACCACACCGTTGAGAAAGAAATTTGAGTTTTCATGCAATGCTGCCATTTTTAATCTTTGATCCTGAACCACAACAGGAATAAAAATTAATCAAAAATAGTGAATTGAATTAAAACAAAAAAAAAAATATCGAATGTGAAATGAGATTCAAATAAGAAAACCGAATTCATAGCTTGCGTTTAACTACAATAATAATTAAATTTTTGCCAAGCTCTGTGAAATTGAATGTTTTTAAAAACTTTGATTTACTGCAAACGATTTCCGAATGAGACATGTTTTTTGTGTTAGATAAAGCAATAGAAATTTCGTCTTTCGAATGCAGAAAAACATTTGGCTTCCATTAAATGATTGTAGTTTTAAAATAAACAATTTTTTTTATATTTATGAGTTTCTAAAAAAAATAACCAATTTCATGATGAAACGAGAGAGAGAATTTGCCTTTTAAAATTATAGATGTTATTATCGGAATAAATTCATGTTGTTTTTAAGCTATAGATAGGCTTCTGTCTTTTCGTCATTTTGGATTCATAAACGCTTTTTGTTCTTGTTAATGTTAATCCTGTAGAATTTCTGCTTTCATTTTCAAATCTAGAATATTGTATTTATTTGAGTACAACAAAGTGCATCCGAAAGTAAAAATAAATACAGTGGGTACAAAAAGTATTTGCACACATACATTTTTGTTCACAATTTATAAGAAAATGCATTAAGAAATACAAAAATTGGCATTTTAAAAATAAAATAAGCCTATTCATTTAAATTAATTACAAAAAATACAATAATATTAATAAAAAACATTTTTTGCAACAATATTAAAATATCTTATGTCAAAAAAGTATTTGCACACTCAACTCAACTTTAGCAAATTTGCATTTTTTTGCTAATTATATTTGACAGTCATCCGCAGTAAATAACATACGTAAGACTACTATAAAAGGAGGTATTGTCGAAACTTTATCAGTTGATTGTCGATTTCAAATTGTTATGGCACCTAAGAAATCTGAATTCCCAATTTCGTTGCGAAAAAAAATTGTTTCTCTACGTGAAAATGACCTAAGTTATCGAGAAATAGGTAAAAAAGTAAATGTTTGCTTCTCTACTGTTCGGTATGTTATAAAACGTCATAAAGAAAGAGGATCTACATCAAATAACTTGCGCTCTGGATGCCCAAAAAAACTTTCACTGCGAATTAAGCGAAAAATCATAAGAGAAGCATCGAAAAATCCATTTGTTAGTGCAGTTACATTAGCCAATGATGTCGCTTCAACATCTGGAGCTCAAATCTGTGCCCAAAGTGTTCGAAATGTCCTGCATGATGCACAAATTTATGGGAGATCTCCAAGGAAAAAACCTCTCATGACTGAACGAAATAGACTGAAGAGACTTGAATTCCCTAAGGAATATATCAATAAGCCAATTGATTTCTGGAAAAATGTCATGTTCTCCGACGAGAGTAAGTTCAATATCTTTAAATCAGATGTCAGGAAATTAGTTTGGAGAAAACTTTGTACTGCTTTTCATACCAAAAAAATGTGTTACCTACAGTTAAACATGGAGGAGGTTCTGATATGATTTGGGGGTGCATGGCTAGCAAAGGAGTTGGTAATTTGTGTTTCATTGATGGGAATATGCCAGCTCGAACCTATATTGATGTGTTGCGAGATAACTTGCCACAAAGTGCAATAAAATTGGGTATCAGTAATTCGTACTATTTTCCGCAAGACAATGATACGTGTTATACCGGCACACTGTCGGTATAACACGTATGTGGTTGCTTTATCATGTACCCAGAAAACTTGCCACTCCACCACAATCACCAGACTTAAATCCTTTGGAAAATTTGTGGAATTCTGTGGATTTAAAAATAAGAAAAGGGAAGATTTCAAGCAAATCTGCCCTTAAACAATCCCTTATTGAAGAGTGGTCGAATACTGACCCTATTGTTACAGAAAATTTAATTAAATCAATGCCAGCAAGATTACAAGCAGTAATGGATGCTAAAGGAATGCATACTAAATATTAGTTATTTGAAATTTGCTTAAATATTTTATTTCTTTTGTATTCATGTAGGTGTGCAAATACTTTTTTGACACGAGATATTTTAATTTTGTTACAAAAAAGCATTGTTATTTATATTATTGTAATTTTTCTGTTTGTTTTGGATGATTAAACTTATTCAGATTTGGCAATACCAATTTTTTTATTTCTTAATGCTTCTTTTTATGAATTGCAAACAAAAATGTAGGTGTGCAAATATATATATATTTTTTTTACCCACTGTAATAATAATTAAGTTTTCTATAAAAAGCTTTCCATCCAGTTTTTAAAATAATTTTCATGTTTTTCTTAGAATCTGAAAATTTGCAAACGTGTCTACGAAATACAGTGGACCCCAAAAGTGTTCGTACACTTACAATTTCCTAAGAAATTTAATTTTTTCGACTAATAACAATTAATATATTGTAGTTGTAATTTTTTTAATGATATATGCAACTTGTTCTTAATAGAATGACATAATTATTTTTTTTTAAATGATATAACTATTATTTTAAAAAATTAATAATCAAAAAGCTATTGAAAAATTACACCACACAAAAGTCTTCGTACACCTAACAAAAATCTCAACTTAAGTTTAAATATTGTATTTCTTTCTTACTTTATACTTAGTAGGATATCTTTTAGTGTCCACAATAACTTTTAAATGTTTTGGTATAGATTTAATCAGTTTTTTGTAATTTCTGCATCAGTTTTCCTCCATGCTTCTGTTATTATTGTTTTTACTTCCCATTATGGGTTTATATGTCACATGTTTTCTTTTTTTTAAAATCAAATTCTCCCCGAATATGTTCTACTGGGCTAAATAAACTGATTGAGGAGGTTTTTTCAGAATTTTGGACAGTTATAGAGACACCAGCGGCGTACATTGAGAGCAGAGAGCTGGGCGTCAATATCCTGTTAAAAAATTAAGTAGTCTCCTATATCAAGAATTTCGCCGGATAATTTAAAATTTCACTTTAAAATATTTAAATAGAGCTGATGATTCTCAATACCATCAAAACATACCAAATTACTTAATTTTGAGGCCAATTTACACCTCCACGCAAGAACACTTCCATCTCCATGGTTCATGGATCCAATTTGATTCTTGGGATTAAGTTTCAGAAAATTCAAAATTCATAGCAAATTGATTGGGCTGACGGAAAATTAAACATTTTTGGTTCTGATGGGTATATAATAATTTGTAAATGATAAAATGAGGAATTTAATCCCATGAATTTATGTAGAACAAGAACTCCTCCACCACCATGCTGAAGCATGGAGGTGGAGAAGTTATTGCGTGGGGGTGAAATCGACTTTAAAATTAGGTAATTTGGTTTTTTTATGGTATTGTGAATCATGAGCTCTATTTAAACATTTTAGAGGAATTTTAAATTATCCGCCCAAAATTTGGACATTGGAGACCACTTCATTTTTTAACAAGATAATGACACCAAGCGCACTTCTCTCAATGTATGCCACTGAGGTCTCAAGAGCTGCCTCAAAATTATGAAAAAACCTCCTCAATCATTTTATTTAGCCCAGTAGAACATATTTGGGGAGAATTTTATTTAAAAAAAAAAAAACATGTGACATATAAACCCATAATGGGAAGAAAAACAATAATAACAGAAGCATGGAGGAAAACCGATTAAATCTATACCAAAACATTTAAAAATTATTGTGAACACTAAAATATATCCTACTAAGTACTAAGGTAAGAAAGAAATACAATATTTAAAGTAAGTTGAGATTTTTGTTAGGTGTACGAAGAATTTTGTGGTGTAATTTTTCAATAGCTTTTTGATAATTAATTTTTAAAAATAATAGTTATATCATTTTTAAAAAAATAATTATGTCAAGTTGCAGATATCATAAAAAAATTACAATTACAATATATTAATTTTTATTAGTCGAAAACTTTAAATTTTTTAGGAAATTGCAAGTGTACGAACACTTTTGGGGTCCACTGTAGATGGAAAAATATTTAAACAAAAAGAAAGTGAAAAGATAGATGAGATTCCGCGGAAATTGGTATTTTTTCTTTCGGATCATTTTATTGGATTGAAATAAATAAAATAGCCTTAATTGGAAATAATAAAGTAAAAATTTCATAGAATTACTATTGCATTTCCAAAATCAAAATGGCTGATGGATTCTATCATACAAAAAAAAAAAAGACATTCCTTTTAAAGCTTTGTAAACTTAAATTGTATTCTATTTACACATCTTAAAAATGTTCTTTCAAACAAAAAGTAGTTTCAACATAAAGGAAACTAAAATTATTTTTCCTATTTCGCAAAAGCATAAATCAGAAATAAATAATTTACAATGAATTAATATGTATAGTATTTATAAGAAATTTTGTAGCACAAATCTTAGATTCACAATTTTATTCAATGTAATAGAATTAAGGGATCTATTTTAAAAAGGGATGCACTATAATTTTATCTTTAATAATACTTTCGAATTGTGGCAAAAAAAAAATAATGGTGATTCCCACAGGCCTTTTATTCTTTTCCTGGATTTTTCGTATCGCAAAACACCACTACTGTGTACATCAAAACATACAGCTCGTGACCTACGGTTATTTTTCACATACAGCGCTTACCATTCAAAACAAAGCACATGAGGCAAACCTAATATTGCAGACACGCACACGATATATCAGAAGTGATTCTGTTTATATGTTTTTTGTGATTTGTGGGAATCAAAACAAATGGAATAAGTCAAAGTGAAATGGTCTTTACTCCAAAACTGTTTTTTTTTTAAATGCTTAAGCAATTTGCTATGCATAAGCAAAAGCTATAAGCAAAAATATTTTATTAATGCAAAAGCCTAACATAGAATACATGCTTGGAAATTAATTTTCTTAATAGGTTTTCAACACACGTTGTACCTATTTTTAGGTCAAAACTTTAAGACGCTCAGTTGAACTGAAATTTTCTATACACGATTGCTTGGAATGACAACACGGTAATTTAATTATAATTAATAAAAATTAATTTATTAAAATTAATTATTTAAGGAATTACAGATACAGCCAGGGGTGCAACGGAGGATATTAGGCCTCCCTCGGCAAAGTTAGGTTTTGCCTTTAATATTTTATAAGTTGGTTAAGTACGTACTTGGGGCGTCAGGGATTGGGCCCCCGCGATGCGGGGATAGACACCACTGGATACAGCCACGTTGGCATCATTTTTAGCAACAAAATTTGGGAAAATGGGTAAGAACTTTAAAAGCCTTTTTCTCACATTTTAAAGTGCTTGATTGAGTTGAAATTTTTTAAACATGATTGTTTTGGATAACAATACAATAGCTTAATTATAATTAACTAGCTGTTACCCGCCCGCTTCGCTGGGTATTTCATGATGTTTTATAAATTTTTGCTGGTTATATATATGTATAAATTATTGATATTTAAGTCCTCATTAAGAATTCGATTGTATTGAAAAATATACGCCCCTTACGCCCCCTAAATGCCCCTTGGGGGTTGATTTTCAAGAAACTTATTTTGTGGCGTATCTCTATTCTATGAGAGGAATCTGCTTACCAAATTTCAAGACTGTGCATCTAATAGTTTAAAAATCAGAATAATTATTTATATCTCCCTTAACCCCCAGCAACACCCCTTGGGGGTCATTTTTCCCAAAACCCTTTTTGTAGTGGATATTTACTCCATGAAAGAAACATGTCTACCAATTTTCAAGCAGGTTGGTCAAGTAGTTTAAAAATTAAAATATTTATCTATTACGCCCCTCAACCTCCCCCCTCAACGCCACTTAGGGGTTACTTTCCCAAAACCCATCTTGCATGTGATCTGTACTCTATGAAAGGAATCTATTTATCAAATTTAAAGACTGTGTGCGTCTTATAGTTTAAAAATGGAAATAATTTTCTATAGCGCCCCCTAAGCCCTCGCAATGTCACTTGGAGTCGATTTTCACCAAACTCATTTTGTAGCTGATCTCTACTCTATGAAAGGAATCTGCTTACCCAATTTCAATATTGTACTTTGAGTAGTTTAAAAATGGAAACAATTACTTATAACGCCTTTCAAAACCCGTAACGCCCCTTGCGGTTCGAATTTCGCAAAATCCGTTCTTAGCGGTTCTCTACTCCATGAAAGGAACATATCTACCAAATTTTAAGTCTGTAAGTTGAATAGTTCCGGAGATATCGTGATTAGTCAGTCAGTCAGTCAGTGAGTGAGTCGCTTTTCTCCTTTATATATATAGATACTAGCTGTTACCCTCCCGCTTCGCTGGGTATTTCATGAACTTTTATAAATATATCTGTTTATATATGTAAAATATTGATATCTAAGTTCTAGCATTAAGAATTCTATTGTATTGAAAATATATACTTATACCTGTAACTCTCGCCTCTTGATAAAAAAAAGGACAGAACTAATTTGTATTATCTAATATTCTCCAAAATTGAGTATAGAATGATGTTTACACTTTCGTAACCCTATAACAAAGGGGATTTCCGCAAAACCAATTTTAGGTGGATCTCTACTCCATAAAATAAACATGGAAGCCAAATTTCAAATCTAAATCTAATAGTGTAAATTTTTTACTGTCAATACCCCCCCCCCCTCTCATAATTCCATTAAGAGTCGTTCTCTCAAAAACCGTTCTTAGCGGATTTCAATTCAACAAAAGAAAAATGTAAACCAAATTCCATTATTATAGTTCTTGTAGTGCGAAAAAAGAAATTTTTTGTCAACACGCCCCAGTAACCCCTTGCTCCTCCAGGAGTTGATTCCCGTCAAATGCATTCTTAGTGGATCCCTATTCAACAAAAGGAACATGCTTAACAACTTTCAAGTACACAGGTTTAACAATTCTAAAACAGAATTATTTTCCTATAACTCCCCTTCACCCCTCGCAACCCTCCTTGGGTGTCGATTTTTTTTTACTCTTTGTTTGAGGAACTCTATTCTATGAAAGGAACATGTCTGCCAATTTTCAAGCAGGTAGATCGAGTAGTTTTAAAAAGGAAATATTTATCTATTATGCCCCTTAATCCCCAAAATGAAACTTGGAGGTTAATTATCTCGAGACCCATTTTATAGCGGTTTTGTACTCAACGAAAGGAATATGCTTACCAAATTTCAAGACTGTACGTCTAATAGTTTAAAAATGGGAATAATTATCTATAACCCCCCCCTTGAGCCCCCGCAACGCCACTTGGGGGGTTTGTTTTCACGAAACCCATTTTGTAGCGGATCTTTACTCTATGAAAGGAATCTGCTTACCAAATTTGAAGACTATGAGTCTAATAAACTAAAAATGGAAAAAATTTATCTATAGCGCCCCTTGAGACCCCTCAACGCCACCTGAGGGGTTGATTTTCACAAAACACATTATATATTGAATCTTTACTCCATAAAAGGATTCTGTTTATTATATTTAAAGACTGTGCTAACAGGAGTTTAAAAATGGAAAAGTAATTATCTATAATGCCCCTTAAGCTCCTCAACGCCACTTGGGGGTCTATTTTCACGAAACCCATTTTATGGCGTATCTCTACACTATGGGAGAAACTTGCTTACCAAATTTCAAGACTGTGCGTCTAATAGTTAAAAAATCGTAATAATTATTTATGTCCCCCCTAACCCCCCGCAACACCTCTTGGGGTCAATTTTCCCCCAAAAAGTTTTGTTGCGGATATTTACTCCATGAAAGAAACTTGCCTACCAATTTTCAAGCCAGTAGATCAAGTACTTTAAAAACGAAAATATTTATCTCTTACGCCCCTTATTCCTCTGCAACGCTACTTAGGCGCTATTTTCTCCAAACTCATTTTGTAGTGGATCTCTACTCTATGAAAGGAATCTGCTTACCCAATTTCAAGATTGTACGTTGAGTAGTGTAAAAATGGAAACAATTATTTATAACACCCCTTAAAGCCCCTTGCGGTTCGAATTTCGCAAAATCCGTTCTTAGCTGATCTCTATTTCATGAAAGGAACATGTCTACCAAATTTTAAGTCTGTAGGTTTAATGGTTTCGGAGAGATCGTGATTAGTCAATCAATCAGGGAGTCGCTTTTCTCCTTTATATATATAGATAAAACTTACCAGAATTAAATTTCACTCATAATTCTAATTGTTTACAATGTGAACCAGTTGAATATTGAAACCAGCAATTTGAACTATCTCGTAAAATTAAATCATTAAAACTAATTATTGAATAAATTCACAATTTGACTCAACTTTTCCTTCCGCTCTTAAAACTTAAGGTATAAATAATTATGTACTCAAAGGGCGAAGTTTGAAAGAAAACTTGTGTTTAAAATCTCGTTTCTTACAGGTATTATGAGCAACTTAAGTTTATTCAGTAGCAACTTTTTGTCAACATAGGAATTCTCCTTTCGATTGTTATTCAGAATAAAGTAGTTCTTACACATCTTTGGGTGGATTTACTTCGTATTTCCTTATAAATCATTGTTTAATCATAACAATAGCGTCTCTAAAAATAACTTATTTGAAAATTAAATTTAAATTATTTTGTTTCGATTGAGGATATTATTCATTTTTATAGTGAGCGGTTCTGTTCCAAAAGAGCCTGTCGCAGAACGAAAGCATTGGACATATATGGGATGTTATTTGAAAATTAAGACAAGGTATGGACATTAAGTCGATCGCGATCGACTGGTGGACCACCTCGACATTTTGAAGTGACTGCCTGTACTAAAATCCAAGATACGCATACTAAAAGAATCATATTTATGGTGCACCGACGACAGCTAGATTTGAGAATCAACTTATCACAATCAATGCTACTATGTTTACTTAAGCAACTGTGTAGACGACACATGTACCATCATTGGAATCACAGGAGGACACTTTGCGTGTTCACTGCCGATGTGTAGGGGAAAAAGCGATCATTGCGATGCTAGCTTAGAGAGAGAAATGAGTAGTTTTTCCTCTCACTCCGACTGAAGGGGAGAATAAACGTTAATGACCAGCTCTTCTCGCGATAGCACGAGATTGGCTATTGACTATATTACTTATCATCCCACAACCAGCGCTTCCATAGGATTGGGTTCTCGTGTTGATTTCATTTCCCGCTATGACGCGAGATTCGATAGCGAACAAATTAAGCATATACGTCGGTTTCAGATTCATTGGTTCACGTATATTGTCTAATCACTGCATTGAATACGTCCACAGACTGGAAAGTCGCAAATAGTTGCTCAAGCACTCAACTTGATCACTTTGTGTTACTTCTGTAATAAAAATAGAGATCAATCATATTTTAAATGAGGGGTACAACGCCGGAAACAAGTGTTAAGAAGAAAAAAACATGCAATTTTAATACAGAAGGAACCCACCTACGCAACTGGGTGGACCGCAACACCTAAAAACAATAGAAGTAGCCCGTACCCTGGAGAAGTCTACCCACCCCTGAATAAGACCATTAAAAATTTTGCAATAAAAATGTCCAGTTCAGTAATGAGAGACGAAACATGTTTTGAGAAAAATCCAATCGTTTAAGAATACTGATGCTTTTACATTCATTTTTTATTCGTTGGTAATTTTCTTAAAATTTTTTTTCATGAAATAATTCTTTTTCTGTTCTTTGAATCATTGATTTAACTGATAATTTTAAGAAATAGAAGGAAATTATACTTAAAATTTTGCTGCTTGTAAAAAATTATAATTTTTAACATTAAATTTTAAAAAAGAAAGACACTACTGGCCTATTTTTAAATGATTCTATTTTTAAACAAGGCTTAGTAGTGTCATTTTTCTTTAGAAAAATTCCCATTTTAAAAGGATATGTTGAAGAATGATACTTCATTCTAAATTCTAATTATTCTTGGGTTTTACATTTATAAGAATATCTGTGTATATCATTTGTAAAATTGGAGTAATCTATATAATTTTATGGTATTACAACTACGAATCCGAAGAAAATGTTTCTCAATTCAATGTTGTCTGAGCACAAATGCAAAAAGCATTTGAAGTTACGTTAAGTAAAAGAAAAATTAAGAATAATTTCACACTCGCGTTCTAAACATTTATCATTTGGAATAAAAACATGCTTAGAGCCAATATAACTCAAAACACTATTGTTATAATGGGAGATAACTAAAAGTGTAATTATTGACAAATGATATGGTAGAACAATTTGAGCTCGGTGGAAAACAATAATTTTAGTGAAGTCTTTTGAGATATAATCTCACGCATAATCTCATAATTATGATACAGGCCGTTGCCATTATTAAAGGCTCTTTATGATTAGCTATTTATTTTACTTTTATCACTTCATTTATTAGATTTCTAGTCAAATATTGATTTTCAAATCAACTATAGAAATATAAATTTTTCAGACAAATAATCCTTTCTACATAATTTTGAAATGATGAAAAAAATGTTCATTTATATTCTCTCTCTCTCTCTCTCACTCTCTCTCTATATATATTTAAAGCATTTTGATTTACTTAGAATTTTTTTGCTGCATTATTAATATTGTTATTCGGTCTTAGAGATGGTTTTCGTTTTTCCAAACGATAATTACAGTGGGTACAAAAAGTATTTGCACACATACTTTTTGTTCACAATTTATAAGAAAATGCATTAAGAAATACAAAAATTGGCATTTTAAAATAAAATAAGCCTATTCATTTAATTTAATTACAAAAAATACAATAATATTAAATAAAAAACATTTTTTGCAACAAATATTAAAATATCTTATGTCAAAAAAGTATTTGCACACTCAACTCAACTTTAGCAAATTTGCATTTTTTTGCTAATTATATTTGACAGTCATCCCGCAGTAAATAACATACGTAAGACTACTATAAAAGGAGGTATTGTCGAAACTTTATCAGTTGATTGTCGATTTCAAATTGTTATGGCACCTAAGAAATCTGAATTGCCGATTTCGTTGCGAGAAAAAATTGTTTCTCTACGTGAAAATGACCTAAGTTATCGAGAAATAGGTAAAAAAGTAAAAATTGCTTCTCTACTGTTCGGTATGTTATAAAACGTCATAAAGAAAGAGGATCTACATCAAATAACTTGCCCTCTGGATGCCCAAAAAACCTTTCACTGCGAATTAAGCGAAAAATCATAAGAGAAGCATCGAAAAATCCATTTGTTAGTGCAGTTACATTAGCCAATGATGTCGCTTCAACATCTGGAGCTCAAATCTGTGCCAAAGTGTTCGAAATGTCCTGCATGATGCACAAATTTATGGGAGATCTCCAAGGAAAAAACCTCTCATGACTGAACGAAATAGACTGAAGAGACTTGAATTCCCTAAGGAATATATCAATAAGGATTTCTGGAAAAATGTCATGTTCTCCGACGAGAGTAAGTTCAATATCTTAAATCAGATGTCAGGAAATTAGTTTGGAGAAAACTTTGTACTGCTTTCATACCAAAAAAATGTGTTACCTACAGTTAAACATGGAGGAGGTTCTGATATGATTTGGGGGTGCATGGCTAGCAAAGGAGTTGGTAATTTGGTGTTTCATTGATGGGAATATGCCAGCTCGAACCTATATTGATGTGTTGCGAGATAATTGCCACAAAGTGCAATAAAATTGGGTATCAGTAATTCGTACTATTTTCAGCAATGAT